>CAJUYH010002364.1:10725-51151 GCA_910591685.1 Galerucella tenella | reverse complement strand
AAAAAAAAAAAAAAAAAAAAAAAAACAGTTTAAAAAGTGCCGTACTTTGGCCGTGACAATATTATTCATTTATGATTTATAATTCTCATTCTAAATTTTCAATTGAATGCGTATTTATTTACTTGAATATTAGCCTCTGACTCCTCGTTACCAGTGGCGAGCTCTCTACCTCTTCCCAATGACGCTGAAAGTCGTTACAATATCGCCTTAAACCGATTTTATTTGCGACAATTTGACTTAAACGTGTGGTAAATAGTTACTGCGAAATTCATTGCTTCTTGATTTATTAATTTCGCCCCTAATGATAAATTGTTTGTGAAACAAATTGAGTATGAATATTAATTCGATTTATCATGCATATATTGATTGCACTGCGCTTTGGTTGACGTGCACATTTTCTTTTTTATATCAACAGTATATTTAACGTTCAGCAAATGTAATTTAATTCAACATTTGATTTTTATATTATTTAATAGGAATTGGCATCGAGAATAGTGGAGAAAAGAATGAAACACGGATGCTACAATTCACTTGATGAACTTGCAAAGTTACGTGGACTCGGTAAACATCGTTTGGCTATGATAAAGCCATATTTAAAAGTTAATCGAATACCAAATGGTGCTGTGACGCGTGGCTACACCAATGGAAGTCCCTCATCCTCGTTAAATGTTCCACAAGCATGTAGCACACCACGTGTCAATAATGTCGGACGAAAAGTCAATCGCATCAATCGAGATAAACTGACAACACCACTGTAATTATCATTACATTTATTTGATTATTTCAATTTTATGTTTTCACTTCTTTTTTTTTTTTCCTTATCTCGTTTTGTTCACAGGCCACGAATTGACGATTGCAACAAAAAAGTTGAATTCAATACGGGAATTACCGAGGAGGAGATATGGGAATTGTTGAGTATTGCCAGTCCACGGCCATACATTGAACATAATATTCACGAGAATCTAGACCGGACATCGATAAGAGTAGCTTCTTGGAATTTAAGTGATTTCAACAGCGATAAAGCGAGTAATCCAGGTGTCATGGAGATTATTTGCAGAACAATTCTTGAAAATCGGTGATTATTTAATATTATTTGTTGAATAATTGTGGGATACATTTTTGAATTTATATAAATGTTTATAGACTGTCATTATTGGCGCTTCAAGAAGTTAAAAGTTCTGAGGCACTTGATAAATTGTCACGAGAATTGAACTCACCAAATTTAAAACGTGTTCGCGATTGGCGTGAAAATCAACGAAAATGGCGTTCAGTACATTTGGGAGCTGGTTTGGCAGTATTGTGGGATGCCTCGCCCAATAAAGGTATCAGTATTAAAGATCAGCCGCCAGCTACAACTGTTTTTCTTCCAGTTCTTGCCTCCATTGTATTTCATGCAAGTATTTCACAATTCAATTGATGGTAACAATTAAGCTATTTTCTATAATCTACGCTTCTCAATATATAATTTTTGCTTTTAGGTAAATAAACTCGATCTAACATTTATTAATGTTCAAATGCACGATCCGGGTGACAGTAAAATAATTGAAAGATTTGTTGATGCAAAAAATTCAATATTTCTAGGCGATTTTTCATTGGCCAATGATTCATCGAATGTTTACAACGATGTCATTACCGAAAATAATACTGCGTTCGATACGGAGAAACATTTATTTAAAGATAAGATAATTTGGGGTAGAGGATCGAAAAAATTATTCAATACAGGATTGAATCGTGTTGTAAGACAGGGGCTTACACATTTGGGTATTCCACAAGGTTGGCGTTGGGGCGGTGCCGCTTCCAATCACTGTCCTATTTGGTGCGAAATATTTACGGAACTCAATGACCCATGATATATAAATGTTTGGAAAATCTCAATTGGTCAATTGTTTTCCGCGTGTGCTGTACTTATCCTTCTATTTCTCTATAATTTCAAACGAATTTGCGAATTACTTTCCATTTTTCTTAACATTAATAACGAATAATGATATAGTAATATATATATATATATGTGTACAATAATTGAGACAAATTGGCATTTTATGATCGACATGTTTCCTATTTCTTGTTAAGGCCTCGCGATATGTATGTTCATAGACAATTACGTCACATTCATTATCCAATATAGAAACATGAATTAATAATTCAGTTTATACATAGCAGTATCCTTTTTTTTTGTAAGGATCAAGACTGACTATTATGTTTGAAATGAAATGATATTGGTAAATGTGCGATGCTGGCATGTCGCATTGTATTATATTATTAAACTGTACTATATTGTAAAATACAAAAAAAAAGTTATTTTCGTACATTGCTTCGTTCTTTTTTTTTTTTTTTTTCAAGCTATTACCCAATTTTTTTATTTTTATCTCACTGCTGCGTGCCTTTGCAATGTAGTCAGTCATTGTTCTCAAACAAAATGGCAGAATGAATAAAAGATTGTAATTTTTTTTTAATTGCCACGTTAACAAACGATGGGTGTAAAATTTTTTTTTCTTTGTGTAAATATTTTTACATTCATATACATTATATACATTTTTTTTTTTTTTTTTTTTTTTTTTTACACGATTTTTGAAAAATATTTTTTTGGCAATTTTTTATTTCAATAGCCCTTCGAACAACTAATTCTTGCTAAAAAGGAATCAATGAAAGAAAAATTTAATTCGAAAATCTAATACTTGATTAAACGATCGTAGCACATGCGCTATATATAGCGGATGAAAAATAATCTAATGATGTTCTTTCACTTCTAGTTCAAGTTGTACACAAGCACACATGTTGACGCTGATGATTGTAACAATAATGTACTCATTCATTCGTTACATGCGTTGGTGTATCACTCTCCATTGCTTCAATTGCTCCAGGTATAATATCGCCTTGTTCAGTCTCTTTGTGAAGTGCAATTATTATTTTATCATCGCTGGAAGATTGGCTATCTGACGAGCCCTCCTGTGTCGATGTAGCGGCCTCCTAAAAGAAAAATCATCAATAACAATTCATAACCTCAATAAAAATAGTCACATACACCATAAAAAACAGAAGAAAAAAAAAACTTAAAATTAAACCTACCGTGCTTCGAATCTTCGTATGGGTTTTAATGTGTTTTGTTAAATGATCCGAGCGCATAAATTTCTTCGTACATTCTGGACATTGAAATCGTTTCTCACCCGTATGAGTTCTTCGATGCCTCTGCAATTCATCAGAACGTGTAAACTTTTTGCCACAAAATACCCAACTGCAGACAAATGGTCTTTCACCCGTGTGCCATCTCAAATGAGCTCGCAAATGACTCGTTTTACCATAAACCTTATTGCAACCAGCAATATGACAGACATGCTGTCGTTTGTGTGAAACATCACGATTACGCTCGCCATCACTGCAATTTGGACAATTGCACGCAACCCTACGACGATGTTGCTTTGTATCACCTTCACCACTAACACTAATTGTCCCAGCATTCTGTTGCTGTTGAGTTTGTGGATGTTGTGTTGGCGTTGTCGATGTCATTGTTCCATTAGTGGGTATTGTCTGTACTATTTGCCATTTAGTTGGATCCACTGAGTCAAGATGAACGGTTTGCCCAGTGACAATTGGTGTGCCAGTAGTTGCAGTTGATAATGCTTGGACGGTTGCTGGCTGCAATGCACTCGCAGAAATAACCTGAACATTGCCAATACCCGGAATATTCTGCACTGGTATTGAATGAAGAAATCCATTAGCTGTATTAACACCTGTTGCAGGTTGAAGTTGCATTATACCACCATTTCCCACATTTAATCCTCTCATCATGCCTGCTTGTGATGCAGTGAGATTGGTCAATGATGACGCGGATATAAGAGTGAGCTGTTGCCCTTGCGCACCCGTCATTGTAATTGGCTGAATGGATGGTTGTGCCGCTTGTGCAGCAGGAATGTGAATAACTTGAGCAGCCGCCAGTTGACTCGTATCAATGCTCGTTAATTTAATATCATTTTCACTACCGTCCGCCGGCCTTGTTAACGCTGACAATTCAATTTTTTGCCTATCCTTCGTGGTTATAACATTTGTGCCCGATGTAACTGATCTGCCAAGTGGACTTATACCGACAACTTGAACATTTCCCGGTGTGGATACCGATGTAGTCCATGTTGTGGTAGATGATGGTGTTGACGCACCACCTTGCTGTGCTTGAACTTGCTGTTGCTGTTGGTGTGCTTGTTGTTGCTGCTGCTGTTGCTGCGCTTGTTGTTGTTGTTGCTGCTGTTGTTGCGCTTGCTGCTGTTGAATCACTTGCTGAACAACATGTTGAACTTGCTGTTGGGCCTGTTGCTGTTGTTGAGCTTGGGCCTGGGCCTGGGCTTGTGCTACTGCTTGTTGCTGTTGTTGCTGAACAGTTTGAACAACCTGCTGTTGTGTTTGATGCTGTTGGGCCGCAGCCACATGCTGCACAACTTGTTGTTGCGCTGCGGCGGCCTGTTGCTGTGCTGCCACTTGCTGAGCAACTTGCGCCACAACTTGATGACCCTGTAAACTTTGAAGTTGCGGTAAATTTGTTATTTGCACCTGTTGAATTTGTCCGTTCGGCGTTATTATTTGAGCCATCTGTGGAATTTGCTAGATAAACACAAAAAAAGGGGAAAAAAAACGATTATGCAATACATGAAAAATTATTTTTGTCCATTTAATAGAATTCGTGGATATTTTGTACCTGGGTCATTTGTGGGATCATTTGAGTTGGTGCCATATTGAAAACATTGGACAATGCTTGAATGGGAAAATGCACTGTTTGATATATTGTTTGTCCATTCTGGGCAGTGACTGGTACTTGAACTGGTATTGTTTGTTGAACATGCTGCATCGGAAATTGCATCGGCCTCACTTGAACACTTTGTCCTGAAACATCCAGGTTGCCCTTGGTATCTGCCCATTGATTTTCGCAAGGCGAGTAAGGCAAATAGTTAATGGATGAAAAAGCATTTGGTGAGAGCATTGTTGAAAAATTAAAAAGTCCTTTGTATATGTGTGAGTGTGGGTGTGTGTATGTGTGTGTGTTATGAGAAATAAAAGTAAGATGAAGAAAAAGCGGAAGCAGATGATGAATTCATAGTGAAAATGATGCAACAAGTGAAAATAGCATTGAAACAAATACTACAAAAAAAAAAAGAAAAAAAAAAGAAAAGCATTATCACTATTATTATTAAATAGTTATTTTTATAAAAACAAACCTGTCGGTAATTGAACCGTTTGGCCAAAATTTTGTATTATTGACGTTGGAAAGCCATTTGGTGCGCGTATAAGACTGACTGGTTGTGGTGTAATAATTGTTTGGCCATTTGGCAATTGAACTTGCTGTGATGCTACTTGAACCTGTTGTCCACCGGCACTTGCAAATTGCATTGCTGGTGATGCTTGATGATGTCCACCAACTGATGATAATGGTGTTGACGGAATGAATAATGCATCATGGCCTTCAATATTTACAGTTTGCATCGGTGATAATACACTGTAACTCAATTGTTGCTGTTGATGTTGGGGTTGAGTTTGCTGCGCTTGCTGACTTTGCTGTTGCTGCTGTTGCTGTTGAAGAGCTTGCTGCGGTTGATGACGATGTTGCTGCTGCTGTTGCTGCTGCTGCTGCTGCTGCACTTCCTGCTGATGTTGCTGCTGCTGTTGCAATTGTTGTAGTACATTTGCACTCAAAAAACGTATTTGTGACTGGGATACTTGTTCCAATTGCTGTTGATCCTGCGCCTCCTGCGGTTGCGCTTGACTCTGCAACGGGTCTTGCTCCTCCTCCGGACTTTCTTGCTTTAAAAATAAATGGGAAAAAAAAAAAAAAAAAAACAACAACAACTATTAATATTAAAATTTCTGAAAACTTTTGAGGATGCATTTTACTGCCATCTCTCATTCTCTCCCTCTCTCCCTCACTCAGTCAACATTTTTCTCTCTCACCACAACAATAGTCCTTGCATCCATCATAATAGCTATTCACTCCAACTGATTCCTCGTTAAAATATAAAACAATACGAAATATTCTATAAACAAATTCAATTTTCTATCACTTTATGAATTTATTACACCTCGCCGTGTCTTACATCGCGTCACCGTACGACCAAGCACCCGTAACGCTTCAACATTGTGCTCATCTCAGCGCCGACACAGACTTAATTTGCTCCCAGCTTAATCTCAATGTTTATAATATACAATTCGTATTTGCAGATTGATTAACATCAATGCGATCGAGTAAATAGCAATATTCCAATGACGTTATCTATTAAACAGAGTACACGTGTGAGGGGAGCAACCGAGGAATCGCGGGACAAAGAAGGCCCTCCTCGAGGACCCAATTGAGGAACGCCTCCCTACGCCCCTGTAGCACAAGCTGCCCCACCCGCTTGGCCCCGCGCGCAACTATTCTGCGCGTATCCTACATACACACATATATAGATTCACTGCACGTATTATTACTTTGTGAACCGAAATACAAGTGGTAGTATGGTGATGTCTCCATGTATATATATATATACACATACATTATCGGTACAAACTATCGCCACCACTGGCCCCTTTATATATATATATATATATATATATATATATATATATGTGCGTGCAACACGAAAATTCGTGCTACGCGATATACGATTGTATATATATATATACTCGATTGCCCGACTGTGTGTGCAATAGTTATAAGGTGATGAATGCGCGCGGGGCTGATCGCGCACACCCTCTTCCGCGCCACACCCGCCCACTCGACAACGACCCGACAACGCGGCCCCCGTCGTGACGCCCGACATATATATTCACAACACCGCGGAAAGCCTCCACGGCATTCAGCCTCCACCCACTTTCCACTCTGGACTCCACCTAACACGCGAATCGACACGTGCAACATAAACAACATTATTGCGCTATTTTCAAAAATCTAAAATATTCCATCTCAATCTGCAATAACAAATTTTTATTTCTCATATTCGTATATATATATATATATATGTGTGTCCTGCGTGTATATATATATGTATGTGTGTATAGGTATTTATACATTTTTACCAATTTAATACCACGATTATCCCTATATGTAGTCAATAATAAAAAGTAACATTATCATATAATATTTTACCTTTGGCTTTGACGTTGCCATAACCTCAAAATTTTCCAAAGTTTCGCGTCACTTCGATGCACCCACTGACTATATGATAATTCCACTATTTCTCAATTCTCACTGACCAGTGTATAATTTTAGTATTTGATTCGCTCCATAAGTATATATATGTTTAATACATTCCACAAATCATGTGAACACCAATCAACAATATATATACGTTTGTTATGCATATATAGGTATACATATATATATATATATATATATATCAATGTTTTTGGTGGATGATATTCACGAGCAAAGAGGCGTGCTCCAACCTCCTATCAAACGTGTGTTGCGCCCGCGCGTTTCACTTCACGAGACCTCAAAGGATGCGTCGATCCGACTTATGCTTGGTCGATCGATAGTATATAGGATAGGACCCTCAACAAAATATATATATATACATACAATAACCACTTGGATACAACCCAAGCCTCCAATACTCTTACCGTACCAAGTGGCGGGACACTGTTGGTATATGTGTGTGAACAAAGCAAACCTGCTTGCTCACATATACGTATATACGCTGCGAGCGCCCTCGTGCTCATGAATTCTCAACTACGCCAATCATGATTCATACATGTACCCACATACATACATGCATACATACAAGAACACAAGTGGCATGTGGCTGGACAAGAGCGCGCGACAATTCAAGAAACGCGGCGCCACAATCGCATATTGTCTCAATCTTTTTTTCTTTTTTTTTCTACATTGTTTTATTACTGCACAGAGTAATAATGAAGGGCGCGAATAATTCGCAAATATACACCATCAATATTCAATAATAATCGCAATTTTTACACAATTATATTGCATGAAACTTCTATGAATTCAATCAACCTCCTCTGTTTACGTCACACACGTAACTGCTTCAAACATGGATCAATGAATTGTTTATGTTATAAAAATAATACAGTAAGTAATAACTTATTATACTAGTCGTGTGATTAATTGCAATGTTATTTTATTAACATTACACACAATCCGCCGTTTTTATATAGTCAATAATTTTACGTGTATAACCTAAAATATACATCTTTGTTTTCCAATTAGATATATAACTTCTTCTTCTTTTTTTTTTTGTATTCAGTGCAATATAATATTGCAAATAGGTCCTGGCGGCAAAAGTAAAACGCATGTTGGGGCGTTGCGCGCGATTCCAGATGCCCCCATTACATATCGTCCCGCACGTTCTTATGATGATATGCCGATGTTTTCATTGGTTGGGGTCGGATTACGCCGGCCCCAGTTATGGAATCACAGGGGCGTACGCGGGGGCTGCTGGCCGCCCATCCTGACAAGAGAAACAGCGGCTATGGGTATTATACTTCCCCTATGACATTCAATCTAATGTCAAATATGAAAGGGAAGAAATAGAGTGGGTGAATGCGTGGGAAAGGGAGGAAGTAAGATGGAGATAGAGAAGGTTGCACGAGTGAATTCCATAGGCAAAACAGGGCCCGTTGTCTGCCACTTTGATGCCTAAAATGCTCTGCACCCAGTAACATTATATATATATATATATATATATATATATACTCTGCTTATGTTTGCACTTGGTTTCTCTCTCATGGTCTCTCCCTTTTTCAATGTTTCGCCCATGTTCTCAGCCAAATGTTTCGCTGTATGTTGTATGCATGTAATATTATATTGGCAGGAGTTGAGAAACTTAGCGCAAGTCTCTTGTCTATACAACGCACAACATTTGGTGCAAGAGTATTGAAGGGTGGAGTCGTTTGCCGGCCGACCCCTCAATATCAAAGCCCAAATGTGACCACCTTCATCAACAATGCAACAGCTGCTCTGATGTGTCCACACAAGTTCAATATCATATCCATGATATGAACCATGTGCAGAGTTTGTGAATTGCTAATGCAACTTTGGCGTTCGTTAAAATAAATAATGATTTTGTATTATTACCAGAGAGGAATATATATATTTATATATTTTTTTTTTTTTTTTTCCCCACCTTTTGCACAAACATTTGTGCGTTTGTATTTTTGTTTTATAGCTTTTTATTATTTTTAATGAATGACTTAGGTATATTGATGAGGGTGGTGAGGATTCAGGTGCGTGATGGTTTTATTATAATTTTGTATTCCCTTGATGATATTTTCTACCTGGTATTAGAACCCTCATGCTCCACTGTCCATTGGCGTAGGATAAGATATTATTTTGTTCTTTTTCCGGCTCATACCAAGAGATAGAGAAAATAATTTCAACGCAAACGAAATATCTTATTGCAATATGTCATTATTTTTTCTTTTCTTGATGTACATTGTGTATTTTTGTTCGTACACTGACATTACAAATTGTTATTAAGTTCGGCATTGATGGAACAAAAATAAATTAATATCAATATAATTATGACGAAAAAGAGTAACATATACATATATAAATATATACATGTATATATTTATATACGCGATAGAATAGAAACATGAAACGTGACATTGACAGTGATAATGTAATATGTACATAAACAATTGTCTAAATTATTATTCGAATTAAAACACTCAGTGACAAATATTTACCGAGCATCATTAAAGAGACTAGAGAGAGAGAGAGAGAGATTTACAGTAATTGTCTCTTTCTTTTCGATTTTTCATATTCCCATTCGCAATTCAATCCACAATTTTCAATAAATATATAACTCACGACGACAATGAAAATTTTTGTGTCTCAGTGCGTTACTGTATATTACTCTATAGTTGTGTAATGATGAAGCAAGTGTAAATTCTCCCCGTGACTTGTTGGCGAAAGGCCAAAGAGTTACTGTAAAGTATAAAAAAAATTTTTTTTCATTTTTTCGTTTGCTCTTCTTCCGTTTGGGAGTTATGTGTATATATATATTGGCGCACACGCCAGTTTCTCAGAATTTGTATTGGTGCGCTCGTTACTTTCGTCTTCACAATTTATCCGAACAAATAGGAGTCTACAATACATAGATTTTACAGTAATAGCAGTGTAATCGAAATCGTTTTTTTTTTTTCTTCGTTCTTCTTAAATACGTGGATGAGAATGGGAGTGGTGTGCGTATGGATGATTTGCCTGCGTATATTATATGCATATAATTGTTTTGAATTTGTCCAGGCATTTTATAAACCACCACCTGATCTTTCAACGCTAATTTGTTTCTTTAATACATCTTTTTCATGCTGCGCCTCTTCCATTTCTGCCATTCGCGCAAATCTTGAATACGCAACGTGTCCAGATTTAATTGCCGACATCATCTGTATGAAATTATAAATAAATAATAATTATTTAATAATAAATATAATGAAATTATTGCATTGTTGAGTTATATATGCAAATCATTCAGCCATTTTTAAAAAAGTATATTCGATGCTACTTCGTAATGTGAAATAACACCAAGCCCTGTTAGAAATATAAGTTTTTTTTTTTTCAAGTGACTAACGACACAACAGACGGAAGGCTTGAACGAGCAATAAATCATTCTAGGCAGTCGGATAACAACTACTGATAATAATTAAAAAGCACATGCGTATTTGTGACGCTTTCAGTGCTACACACTGCAACAATTGATTATTTGTTATAATGAAACATAAAATAAAGAAAAATTAAATAAATTGAAAGTTGATGTGATTATTTGGATGTAAATCAATGTGGGATTTATATGTGCAAGTAGCACTGGAATAATGGAAGAGCGTGAGCAAGAATGCAAAACTGTACAATAAACAGAAACAAAACAAGAAAAGAAAAAAAAAATAATAAATGGGAAAAATTGAGAACTCGCGCGATAATATGACTCCGACAGACCTGAAGATATTCATCCAGCTCGACCTGACCGTTCATGTTAGTGTCGATTTCACGAAGAATTTCGTGTAGCTCTTCGCCAGGCACCTCCTTATCGCCGAATAGCTATAAGGGGCAGAAAGAAAATACCGTTCGGTTATAATAATGCTAATAATGAATTACCTGAAGATAATCTTGCAGTTCCATTTGTCCATTGTACGAGAGATCAATTTCACTGAGCAATAAATGCAATTCATTTTCGGTCAATTGTATTCCCAGTGCCTGAGATTTTCAAGTAATAATTATATTATTATTAAACTATAAATTTAAAATATATTAAAAGTATCTTAAGGAGTTAATTTAATTCGAAATCGTATCAAATATATTAGCAGCTAAATGATTAATAATTCAACAATGAAACCTTAAGTCCTCGACGAATGTCATTGATTGATACGTATCCCTTGCGATCCTTGTCGATAATTTGGAAGCGTTTAATGTACAATTGAATTTCATCCTTGGTGAGATTAATTGGTATCTTGTCACGTGATGCACGATTAACTATTTGTCCCATTTCATTTGCGAGAAATTCACTCGCTTCCTTTTGCTGCTTTTTCTTCTCTTCCGCTGACCATTTCAATTCTTCCGCCATAATATCAATAATACCAGGAAGTGCCTCTTGAGCTGCCTGAACATTGAGGAATGCAAGCCTCAAACGTCGTGCAATCATATCAATTGCAGTTCTTGCGTATTCGCGACATCCATAACGAATCTAATGACGACGAATAAAAAGAAAAAAATAATACATTTGAATGTAATTGAATAAATTGATGAATATTTCTTATTGCTTTTTTTTTTCTTCACCTCAGCATCGATATAGGGAAACTCTGGATGAATTTTTTTTCCAATAATGGGCCAACGTTTACCAGTAAGTGATGCCATTTTGGCAACAGGAAATGCACGATCACCATAACTGTTTGCCAAATGTTGTGCAACCTCACACTCCAATCCAAAATCTTGGACAAGTCTGATGTACATTGTGGGACTCCATCCATGAGCGCCTTCAAGTTGCATAGCATCAGTCTGACAGTCACACTTTGGCTCAAGATTGCACGCTATGTATCATACAATGTAAAATAATAGTGTAAATTTTCAATGATTATTCGATATATTTGCAATATGTGATTAAAATGATATATATTATTAAATGAATAACCAGTGATTGCAGCATCAACAGCCTCTTTTGCCATTGCTCGATAAGTTGTCCATTTTCCACCAGCTATCGTCACAAGATTTGTGTCACTCACATGAACAATATGATTACGTGCGAGCGATTGAGTATTTGGTTTATTTGGATCTGAAACTAGCGGCCTAATTCCACTCCACGCAGATAAAACATCACCACGACGCACCTCCACATCAGGATTTAAATAATTTTTCACTTCCTGGAGAATAAACATTATTTCATCCTCAGTTGGTTTAGGATTATGTGTCACTTGGCATGGTAGATCAGTGGTGCCTGCTATTGTTTGCTTCTGCCATGGCAGGAAGAAAATAACACGACCGTCACTCGTTGACGGATCAAGAAGTCCCATTTGATCGGGACTACAAACGCACAAACACACAATTAAATTATAAATAAACATTGAATGTATATTATTATAGAATTAAATTTTGAAACGTTATTTTTAGATACCTATAATAACCCGGAAGTACTATGTGAACACCAGATGATGGACAGCAGATTTCTTTAACATTTTGATCGTCCATTTTTCTAATACTATCAGTGAACGGCCCAGTGGCATTAATAATAGCTTTTGCCTTTACATCCCACTCCTGACCCGTCAATTCATCACGAACATGTGCACCAACCAACACACGTTTCCCATCTTTGTCCAATCCTTTCAATAAATTTACCACCGATACATGATTAACCACTGTTGCCCCCATACGTGAAGCCGTCAGGGCCACTGCGAGATTCATTCTTGCATCGTCTTGCTGACCTACCATCACAAATCATAAATTCAATAATAGAATAAACTGATAAATATTATCGATTATAGCCATCCATTGTTATTGACACTGTTAAAATGAAATGAGCTTATTGTTCATTGGCACTTTACATCAATTCAATTAATTCAATGATAGATAATAAAATTTAATTTCAATATCGCCGTAAAAAATTTAATTTTCTCACTTACCATCATAGTATACAATAGCGCCAGTAAGTTTATCACCTTTCAACATTGGAAAAAGTTCGAGTGCGCTTTGTTTGCTCAAGTAATATGATGATTTAACAGTCTTACTACCAGCCACGAGATCATACATCTTTATTCCAAACCAATAGTATGGAATTTGCCACCATCTATTTATAATAAAAAAAATGGAAAAAAAAAAAAAAAATTTCACATTACCATAAATCAATATTGAATGTGTAGTCTTTTAATTTCCAACACATACGTACGTGTAAACGGGTAGCATTATAGGTAATGGATGAGTAAGGTGGGGTGCACTATGTAACATTGAAGCACGCTCATGTAGAGCTTCCTTTACCATACGATATTGCTCAATATCAGCTTGCATTATGGCTTTTTGTAGGTATCTCACACCGCCATGAATCAATTTTGTACTACGTGATGATGTACCTGATGCAAAATCATCGCCTTCAATTAGAGCAGTCTTTAAGCCTCTTGTGCACGCATCTAAAGCACATCCAGCACCAGTGGCACCACCACCAATAATAAGTACATCATATTCGTCTGCCGCTTTTAAAGCTTTTACTTGATCCTCGCGCGATGGTAATTGTCGTCTTTTTATCTTAAGAGCCTTTTCAGCTAATACCTTTATGAAATTAATAATATTTATTGTCAATTGAAACATTGTAACAAATTATATAAAAATAATTGTAATAATAAATATGGAAAATACGTTTATACTTACTGTATTGTCCGACGTAAGATAATATGAGGAAAGTGCACCTGCTCCAACTGCACTCGCCCCCGCAGCCAAAAGTCTCAGAGAAGCCATCTTATAAGTTTTTCTTCGTCGCAAATAATTCCCCAAGAATTATTTGTCGTTTTAGATCTGAAAAATGATTATATTCGTAATATATAATGTGAGATAACGTCAGGATTTATGTGACATATCAAAATGGCATATTGATAAGTGAAAAACTTTTCGCGTGTGCAAGGAAAAATAGTATATTACGTAATCAAGTGGCAAGTCAAAGACGATAAATGGCTTCTCTCGAGATATACAGATTAAATAAGTAAATAGTGTGAATTGATACGAAACAATCGACGCTGCAGCGCCCAAATTATTTTAATTATCCTCATATTTTTTTTTTATATTACAATTCAAGGATCATATAAATGAAAATAATAAAAATTCAACTTTCAAATTTAAATGAGGGAATTGTGCAATTATCAATACTATATAACTTCTATCATCATTGAATTGCGCTCACACGTCTTCATATTTTCCAATGAAATTAAAAATAAATGTCTTTTTTATATTTCATCGATATGCTGTATGCACCTTCAATGAAATACAGTTAAAAATCATTTTTTTTTTCAACATATTTTTTTTTTTGGGTCCCATTTTTTTTTTTTTTTTTTTCATTTTTAAATGCCTAGGTCTCAAGGTTAATTCAGAGTTGCGTGAAAATTGTACCAGTGAAAACCGGCATTATCTCGCTGCAATAAAATAAAAGAGCTGAACCCACTACTTTTATACCGATAAAATAGAATAGCTGATGAACTATAGATAAAAGAGACCTTGGAGTAAGTGGGGAAAACACGTGGAATTACATAAGTTGACGTGTGGGAATCAGTTCACCACTGTGTTCTATTCTGTTTTTGTCAGCAGCAAATGGATTACCGAATTTATCCCGTGTATTCATCTCTCCCGGGCACATCATAATATTTAAATGTAGAATATAACATAAGCCTATATAAACATTATCATATTATTATTACTGAAAATTCAAATTGAATGTGGCTAAAAAAATTCCAATGAAATAAATCAATGAATCGCCGTACAATATTATAGATTAATTAATACATTGATTATTGTCAGGTATATAACAAAGCATTCAATGTAACGTGAATATGCACAAGTGAATGCTAACAAGTCACAACTTTGGCATTGCGTATTTTTTCATTCCAACACCTGGGCCTGGTAGACGTTCCACAAAGACAATTGGGTATGAATGTGATGGCGCAAGGCACAGTTTAAAATGGGATTGGAATCTAGTGCCAAATGCCTTCAAATGTCACGAACACACCGATCGAATGACCTCACATCATTTATATGACATTATAACAAACAGCAATATATTCATTGCCAATTGAATTACTCTAAATTAATATTACATAATATCGATAAGCGATAATACTAAATATCATTCACATGATTCTCACGTGTGAATGACACTATTGTGCATAGCTTAAACATTTGATAAGAGTTACATTATGTATGAGGCAATGACATTGACTCATCAGAAATGATATTGCATAAGTGTAATGTGTTGCACATTGTCAAAAAATTATTATTGTATTTAATCATATAAAAATGTTTGATGATATGCAATCGTTTGATTATAATATACCATTAATACATTGTACACCTCTCTACCTATCTATTTATTCGTTATTTCTTGCACACCCAGTTCATTCAAATTGTATGCATGATAAAACTTGGCACACATCTTACATTTTCACTGGGGCGATGTCAGCAATTTACACACCAAGAACACTATATTACCTCTTGCGTTCGAGTACAATTAACGATTGTAATCTCGCTATATCACCTTCTTGTAATATAGTGGAAATGTGTAAAATTATGACGATATCAAGTATCGATGTGAGGAGATAATGAATCACTCATAAATACACATGACACACACGCACACATACACTTGGACGCACTTCACCATTCACACTGATAGTTCGTAACAAAAACTGCTAACCGCTTGTTATTGCGATCCGTTTCAATTATTTAGCCCCTCTCGATGTCTTCTCTCAATCGTTGGCTGCACTTTATCGTGCAATGGCAGCAACTGTGTGGGAGTTTGCTGCAAGTGAAATAATAAATCGGCCACTCTATGCATTACACTATTCATAATAGATATGTACGTTGATATACTGTATATAATGGTGATGGCGCTGGGGGTATGCGATTTTCATATCGACTAACGATAATAGTTGTATAGAATAATTATTTATTGTTTTATTTATCATGGTCGAATCGACAGACTTATTTTTTTTCTTTTCTTTCTTTCATTCATGTTTGTCTATATTGAATTGGTTTGATTTATTTGTTGACTGATAAAGATATGGAGGAGTGTGGAGGAAAAAGGGGACAAGATGTGTAAATGATATATTTTTTCAATGCGTCTGGAATAATTTAAATCTGTTATAATAATTATTTACTTGACAATAATCTTAAAACATTTACTCTTAAAACCTATCATGATGCTGTTATGTGTGGACCAGGATAACTATGGTCCAATTAACTTGGCAAATCTTCGAAATGGTTCTTCATTATTCTTTCTGTTTCACAATACTTACATTGTTCACGTATAATTTTAATTTCATTTACGTTTTACGTAATATTGTTTTATTTATTTTTTTTTCTGTTTGTATTGATTTTTCACTTTTGTCTTATCTCAATTTGATTTTTATCATTTTTTTTTTTTTTTTTTATCGAGATGAAATATTTGTGGCTCGGGTTACTCACGTGTTTGTACAAGTGCGAGTTCCAGATTAGGCGACGTATGTATACACTTTTCTGTAAATTATTATCAATATTGACACATTTATTGTTTTAAATTATCTTAAAATATATTAAATTCATATTATTTACCTGTCTTCAGGTGTTCGCGCCAAATATTCTCGCTCTATCAAACCTTCTATACGTTTTTTTATTATCATTGGTGATGGTAAAAATCGTGCGCGCAATTGTTGCGTCACTTCCGTTACAAGAATGTTGTGCTAATAATAAAAAATTGAAGAATTAAAAGTGCGTAAATTAAAAAAATAAAATAAAATTTCTTTATCAGTAGAATATAATACATACTGCCATGCGTTTGCGAGCCTTCATAATACGCACTATTGCTGCTTCAATTTCATGTTTTCTATCTTCATCAACTTTATTTCGTGTTTCTTTTCTTTCAGGCTCGGATTCACCTTTGGCGGCTACTGTTTGAATTTTAACTCTGAACCATAAACAAAGAAAATTCATTACATTATATAACTCATCGTATTATTATTATTATTATACAAAAGAGGAAATAAATTTAACATGCAATTACCTGTGTAATTTACTTGTAAAGCTGTCATTTACTGTAAACCAATGTGACGGTTCAATTTCTTTAGATCTTGGATGTTTCAATAAAACTCTTTGGGCAGCTTTACCCATTGCCAGTGATTGCAAAGCGCGCACTAAATCTCTTTCCGGAATGTCCGTTTCATTTTGAATTTCCTAAAATAACGATAAATCAATTGAAAAAAAAAGAAAAAACAATTTGTTTTATTGTACGGTAAAATAAAATGAAGCGGATAAATTTATAATTGAAAAGTAGAAGAAAATGAATAAAACAAACCTCATACGTCAGTCGATCTCGATTATTAAACAGCATTAGAACACACATTTGGTATGTGGACACTTGGATAATGTGTTTTCTCGGATTGGCAGTGCAACTATTACGATGACTAAGACTGCAATTTGCGCTTGCATTGCTGCCACTTCCATTATTAATTGAGGTTGTTGAGGTTGGTGCATCCAAACCTGCACCACCGTCCTCTCTACGTGGACCATGAAATACCGCATTTAAATCGGCATTACCGAGCTGTGGCTGTAGTGTCAATTGTCGGCCACTGTGTTTTGCAAGATAAAAACGACGGAAAGTGTCAAAGGCATCGCGCGCCGCCGGTGGCATACTGCACTTTGGCGTTGCTGATTGTGTTGGCCAAAAACCTGTTGTCAATACTCTCACACTTAAATCAACACCACGTAGATTTGTCTATTCAAATAAATATATACAAACACATTATCCATATTAAATTAATTTTCTTTTAATATATATCAAATTCACTACTTACCCCTGATGCCAATACATGATCTTTAAATTCGTCCATAATTGTATTGCTGACCGTGATATCCTTGAACATTCCTTCGAGCTTTGATGTGAATTGACAACCGCATTCAGTCTGAAAATTACAATGATTTCTGTGTTACACGTATCATTGAAATATTGATTTGCATTACTTCGTTTTTTTTTTTGTTATTTCAAGGAGAGGAGAAAGACGAGGAATGTGGAGATTTGGGATATGGTGTTCACATCAGACCATCGGCCATTTGTCGAATTATCCCTTCCACCATTTTATATGAATGATCGTTTAAAGCGATATGATTTTCGGCCATTAGATTGTTTGCTGCTTGACTGAATATACTATGAATATGTTAACGGCTTCATTTCAATATATTTCATTGCTAAATACTATTTATATTATTTACTATTGATAATAATAATTAATGATAAAAATAATATTAATTATATATAATACATATAATATACCTTCAATTTTGATATCATATTTTTTTCACTATCGTCCGACACTGATTTATTTAACAATAAACGTTTTGCTAAATGCTGCTTATAGTAACGTTCAAATACATCTTTTTCCTGAAGGAATCGGAACAGCACCATTGTTTTGTCCAGAATGCCCTCAATTTCTTGTTCAGTCATCTGTAATACGGGTTATAATAATTATCGTAACAAGAAAGACAATTCAATTTTAATATATAAAATTGCACGACGAAATACATAATAACACTCACTCCCTTAACACCCTTTTTCAATTTGTCGTCAATAAATAATGACAAATATTCGGGACTCTTGGAATTTAAATTGAGAAAATATTCAAAGTCCGAGACGATCATTTGCTTGAATAATTTGTCATTGTTAAATGAATAATGAAGAAAATGATCGAAACGTTCCTTCAAATCCAATAAATTTTGTACAAAGTGAACGGCATTTGTTGTTGATTCCTGTTCTTCTTGTACCATTGATCGGCCTTGTTCACGAAGAAATTGCGACGCACAATCACACACTGTACGCAATCCATCCGAGACACGTGAAAATAGTTTGTACATACAACCGAGATCATCTGTTTTCTGATTTTTTAGCATGTGAACTACACCACTATTTTCCATCTATAAATATTTGATTGAAAATGAAATAATGAAAAAATTACATAATCAAAAGTGCAGATTAAACAACAATATTTATATATATATATATATTAAAATGTTTATATATACTTCCACTATAGTTCTCATGTGAATTTTTATGAGTTCCTGCTCTACGACTTCAACTATTCGCGACTCTGTTGATTCGTCCAAATAATGTTTTGCTCTCTCAGACTCCTCTGCAATTCTCGCTTCAACTTTTTTTATATACACCGATGCGCTATTTTCCGCTAAAAATATTTGCGACTCCATCTATAAAAATTGTTTATACAATACTAATATTATATGTATCGATTTGTGTCATTATTTTTACATTAATATTGACAATTTAAAATCGTTTACTTTGTAAAAATCACCGCTTTGTGTCAAAAATGGTCTCTCAAAATCTTCCTCGTACACTAAACGATTGTTGATTCCTAAACGCATCAACATTTGGCAAGCATTTTTAATTGCCATACGATCGACAACTTCGCCCCTCCGTTCACGTGCAACCATTTCCAATAATGTTACACGTAAATGATCTCTCACGCAGCCGTATCTAACAACCTATAAGTATAAATAATTAGTACATGAAAGAAAGAACAAAAAATAAAACCAAGTCAACTGGTTATCTCTATTGCATATGCAAAGCAAATCTTACCTGATCGCGAAATATGATAAGACCAAGATTATACACATTATCGACTTCATTCTGTTGTACATAAACCCGATCCATATACATTAATATGTCTCTTATCATAGTCATCGATGTTGTGTGATCATTCCATGCTTGATTCAATGTTTGAAGAAAATTGTTGTGCAGTGAATTTAGAACGTCTTCACGTACTTTATTCTCCAAGTGTTGTGTTACAACTTCTTTCAATCCGGTATAGAGCCGTTCGCCGTATTTATGAAGGACCATTGTGTATGCATTTCGATATAATTCTTCAAAGCTCAATCCCGAATTATTTTTCTTTTGAATTTCTTGTATGGCATTTTTCAATAGTGCCCAAATATTTTCAACATACTTCTCGTCCACTGTCGTCTGTATACAAAATATTATAAACATAAAAATAAATCAAATTGCCGATAATAATAATTATTTTTGTCGAATTAATTGATTAAAATTTCATGGATAGTGCATATATATATTTTGTAATGAAGAACAATGGCGGCTCACAATTTGTGGAATTATTAGGACTTTGGGTGGATTTGATGGATTTGTTTTTGATGGTGATGGTAACACACTCAAAGTTGGTGGTTTTCTAATTCTGCTGTAACCATTGTATGGATCGAGATCCATAATTCGTTTATTGGCAAAAATTCTATGCACTCAATTCGGTATATGGATATTTATTCGATATTTTATTTTATGAATTTTTAATAATGTGTTGTCACAACATCCGTACAAGGAATAAATACGTGTAAAATAGTGCGCCAATATTCAGCCATTGATGATTGACACACAGATCCATTGATCTATTTATGGAATGAATTCGTTGAGTGGTCACGTTATTTTTCAACTAATTTTATGTCCTTTCTTTTCTTTTTGTTATTTTTTTTTTCATTCACAATATGAAATGTCATTCAATCTTACTTAAAATTTTGGCGAAATACATCGAGAAGCTTTGTTATTGCAAATCAACCGGAAAGAGGGAAAAAAAAAAAGATGAAAAACTTGTGTGAAATATTTATCTATTTGTGATGCTATAGCAACTGTCAATGGGCTGTTATTGAACAGCATTCAGACACATAATAAGCAATAAAAATTTATTTATACATTCATTTTTCAGAATTTTCTCACTATTAATTAAGTCCAAATTAATTTTCTATCAATATCTTGCTTATTCAATGATTTGTTGAGACTCTTCCGTCACTGATATTTCCACAACAAACAAAGAAAGATCCTGATGAAATTGATGATTGTGGTTAGGGCAAAAAAAAAAAAAACATAAAATATCAAACAATGTGGGTGGTGTTAAAATATATGACGCAGCGTTGAGAACGGGGAAAGAATAGTTGCAGAGATTGTATATACCCATATTCAAACCATAATAATCCTGCTGTCACAAAATATTACAGCAGTACTTGCAAACAAACAAAAAAAAAATAAATGGAGTAAACTTACCGGGAAAGCACGTATGCGCATCTTGCTTTCCTTTTTCGGCAAAGCACCACCCTTCATCATCTCGATAGATGTTTACAGATGACAATATCAACGAAAAAATAAAATAAAATAAAATAAATAAACTAAAAATAAATAAAAACAAAGTGTATCCGAGAGCACGTAACCAGTTGAGTTAACCTACGGAAAAAAAAAAAATTCATGACAACACACGATTAATGATAATATAATGAGACAACATTAATAACAATAATTGTCTTTTTCAACTAATATTATATGCCGCAATTGAATAATATTGAGCAGAAAAAGAGGAGGAAGAGATTGAAGATGGAGAATTCGAAAGTAGTTAAGTGTCAGAAAGAGAAAGAGGGCAAGGGGGAATGAATAAGAGAGTTTTGGTGGACTCACCAATTCGCAACCTCGCACAATGAGAAGCGACGTTTATAACTTCAATTGTGGCACATGTATTGTAAGAAAAACGCGACATGAAAGGATCTGTTCCTATGCCCGATGGGCAAAATAGGTGGAAAGGGTGCCAAACACAAAACTATATATATCTGAAACACGTATGGGGCGTTCAAGCGCGTCAGGAATTGAACGGGTCGTGGTGGCCATCTTTGAATGGGGGTAATGTGCTGTTAGTGTCGCCATTTGCGGCAATGTCCGCAACTAATACATAAGTATTCGAACTCAATGGATATTTAGTGATATTTAGCGCGTATTTATGCATACACACCGATGGTACAGTGTGCTTGTATGAAAAACATACTCAATCGGTAATACGAATACTATGATTTAGCCAATTGTTCCAGGCAAATAATCAAATTTTTTTTCATTGTTCAACGGCAATCTTTCACATATCGAACGTGAGTGTTATAATCACCATAAGAATACACAAATTACCATGTTAATCATTATTTCTAATATAATATCACTATATTTACTGTGTAGTTTGTGTTTGGGTAAATATGAATCGTAGCAGCTTGATCGTAAAACAGTTTAAGTGCATTTCAGATATTGTCCAATAGTAAAAGTAATATCCAACGTTGACATTTTCTCTGTTTACAATTTGAAGAATAATAAAAAGAGAGACGAGAGAAACGAGACTTGGGTGATACAAGAGGAAGCTGGGGAGTAGTATATCCAAGTGGATTTTCATTGGCGATTTGGAATGAACCTTGGCCCGTATTTTCATAAAGCTCTACCCAAAGCCGCTTATCATCAACCCCAACATTTATATATCTCAATCATGATATGACGCTAAGCAGAAGTTTTGATTGACCAGATGAACGGAATTCAACACACTTGATTTCAACCACATAAATTTTATCATCCAACATGACCCACTTTACGTTTCAATTCATCATAGCTTTGGGTCAAGTTTATAAACACGTAAAATCTCTCTGCATTACTTTTTATGTTTTGGTGTATTAAGGTCGTCGTCAGGGGGATTGAGAGTAGACGTGACGATATTCCCTTTTAAAATAACACATTGTCGTTAATCCTCATGGGACACATTTCATGAATGTTTCCCTCGAACATTTGAAAATTATTTGCAATTCCAATCGATATTTGAACAATTCATGTGTGCATTGGAAAGTGGCAAAAATATATCCGCTTCGAATTTCACGTATATGTAATATTAATTCATTAACTATCAATGTCATTATGATGAAAACATTGTTGAATATATATACGGTTAAAAAAACAAAAAAAAAGAGGTACTTACTCAGTTTGTTTAACGTTAAATTATATTGTAGAATTACAAATGTTTATTTATTCATTTCAGATGACATTTGCAATTTAATGAAAAATATAATACTTTCAATGAGACTGAATTGTCATATTTTTTTTTATTCACAGATGAGTTGTGCAGTATGGCGGAATGCTTGGTGCAATTTTCAGATACCTATATGTTGTTGATCCAGATAGAAAAGATATATACAAAGCCGGTGGATATGAGTAGACGACCCGGAAGAGTACTCATGAGCCTGAGGGAAATCACTGCGACCACAAAAATATTTTTTTGTATGACACGAAGAGAGGGAGTGACTAACAGAAGAGAGAGAGACAGAAAAAGGGGGCATCTTCAATATCTGCAAACTTTCATTCTACCACACTCATTTTTTTGTCCTCACTGGCAATTATCTACAAAAAAACTTTTACAAATGGTAAGTTATCGTCAACATCGGCTAAGAATACAATATTAAACGGATAAGAAACAAATTGTTAATGATGGTTTTAGTGAAGTTTGAACGATCCTATATTCAAAATGATAGTTAATTTTTTTTATTTTGACAAAAATTGTTTTTGTTCGTATGTTCAGTTCGTTATTATTTTGGCGCTTGTGATTAGTTTCATTCTCTCATCCCAATGACACTGTGACCCGTTAAATTTCCTATACTCTTCATTCTCTCAACTCCTCTTTGAATCTGGGCTTTTCTCCACTTACTATTCATCGACGCACTGCATCTCTCATTTGCCATTCAATAAGATTCTGAGTAAATTACTCCACGTCAAAGTATTACAATAGAAATGGTTTACTTGCAAACAGATAAAATTACTCATTTCGTAGTTTATCATGCGTGAACAATTTCATTCAAATTTCAAATTCCGAAATGTGATAAAATTAATTATTTTATTTATAAATAATTAATATTGATGATATGGCAACATATTTTCAATTAAATTTCCCATGTTATTAAATTCATAAGTATGGTGTAGCAGACAATATTTGTTGCTTTATATACGAGTGAAACATACAATATTTCCCATGGCAATACAATATAACAATTTCAATTGTAAAGAAGAAAGAAAATATGTGTCAACATTTATATATGATTCCTCAGTGAAAAATAAGTTAAAACCAATAAACTACAGTATATTTTAATATTTGTAGATTATTGTGAATGTTAAAGGTAAATTGAATGAAGAAAACTGATGATTATGATGGGCAATTAATCAAGATTTTTTGTTAAATAAACATGTTACAAATTATTGATAACAAAAAATTTACAAAATGGACATGGGTGCGTGCATATTATTACACTCTTTTTTTTTTTTATAAAGTGAATCAGTTACTGGTATATTTTGTTGTCATAAGTAGGGCCACATAAAAAATTTATTTATTTTTTTTCAAACTTCCATTTTTCATTCAGGGCGTGAGCGTCCCTTGTGAGTGAAGCGTAACAGTTGCTTTCATACGTTTTCGTTCACGCCCACAACTTCATTGATGTGATATACACACAATATATAGAAACATTATATATATTGATAGTTTATCACATTCTTCAATTGCAACTTTAAACAGAACCAAATATAAAATTTCTACTACATTATAAAATTTTTTATTCTTCGCAATTGAATATATTTATTTATACTGTACATTTATAACTTGTATATCTTTGGCTTGAGCTCACATGAAAAAAAGTTTTGTCCCCTTTTATCGTGTCAGACCCGTATAAATTTATTGTTCATTCGAATTACTCACACTTACGCAACAGTCGTGTATGCTCTCCCATAGCAATAAAGCTATATTCGCCCTTATTGCATGCATAAGTAAACACATAGCTAACGCATCTGAATAGATACCCATAGATGAGGTTTGATGATTTCAGTTTCATTTTATTTTATTTTTTGTATAAAGCCGATGATATTGTCTATACATTGCAATAGTTTTACTGAAGCTTATACCAATTATCTATTTGAAATATTAATATATATATATAGTTGACTGCATCAAATCTGTATCAAATGTATTGCATTGTCTTGATGCCTTTGAAATAATTGATATGTGATTGGAGTTGACATGGATATAGCTTATTTTGCGCAGTTCAAAAATGCCATTTGTGTTATAGGAAACGGTGGGAGGCAATAGAGTTCGCGCCGGTGCGTTACGTTGTCACGATACTTTTCACATAGGGTGGCGTCGACGCTCTTTCAGTTAGCACGCGACGACGCGACATTCACCATCAAATCCTATATTCGCTTCTACTAAATATTATCAAAGAAATTTATTTCGTATTGTTTGAAATTAATTAATTAAATTATGAATATTTATTAAATTCTCCAATTACTTCACCATTGATTCATTTATACATGTAAATACGTATATCGATATTGCAATTAAATTTTACTGTTCGTCTACTCCAAATAACGTGTAAATAAATTAATTTGATTTGATTATCTGTTTAATTGGAGACACAGTGTGCGGTGAATTTTGTGAAAGAATAATTAACGTTTTGTGCTGCGGTGAGTTTTAAACAGTAATTCAATTGAATAAATTATTTTTCATGAGGAAATTGAAAATTCTGTTTCGTATTTCAAGTAAACAAATGGCATTGTATGAATGGATGAAAATGAGTCTAAAGTGTTGTATAATTTGACACGGAAATTGTCATGAATACGCGATATATTGAGATAATAATTGAGGCAAAGGAGATGTTGGAGGAAGAGGAGATCGAGTGAGTTGAGTTTAACTGACAGATCTCGTATTGCTGATCGAATCGCAGGATTGCCTGTATACTACCACTGATTAGCTGGCACGCCTCGGTCGTGCCTTGGATCTCCTATTACCTCATTTGCTCTCGTCAGACAAAAGCAAATAATATGTCTGTATCTGGCCACGTCACCCGTGTCATTCTATAATTGCTACAAGCAATTTTCACCTCATTAATATTACTTATATACAAATATATATTGATATTTTTCCGTATTTATTCAATTTATTTATATTTTATCGTTGTTCTAATAAATTTTACTCAATTGTTCTATTCACATTGATAATTAATAGTACGGCAATTGAATGCTTGTACGGCGATAATTTTTTGTTTTCATTTCACGGTAAATACACATGATTAATTCAGGAAGAAATATAACATTGGAGAAAGGATAAAATTACAATGGAAAAATAAAGATATTCATAAGTAATTCATCTGATCGAACACGTCCATGTAAAGTAAAGGAGTACATAAGTGCCCTGGAGATATAACTCAGGTAGAGGGTGAGGTCTCAACATATAAATGAAAAAAAAAAACATTGTTTACTCTTCATTATAAAAATGAAGAAATAACAATCAATGTACGAAGTGAAACACAACCATAAAGTTGTATGTAATCTTCGCCGTATCGTGTATAAAATTGGTACATGGCAAACAATACAAGTATCATTAACTTTATTTTACCCGATGAGACATTTAATGTTGGAGGGTTGTGGCTGATGGTGACTTTACCGTTTTATCAGAACAAGACATCGTTACAGTGTATCGCATATAAACAGTGAATGACATTGCTCTATTTTTTTGTTTACTAAAAGGTTTCTTTTATTAATATTAATATTGTCAATGTGCGCAATATAGACAAAATGTTCACACAAAGACAATTGGTGAACAATTATATCAAATCTTTAATATTTGCTGCAACTGTACACACAGAATTATATTATAATCAATTGACATTATATGAAATGTTATGATCTCATATAATATTATCGGTATAAATTTAGCAGGTGCCCTTGGGTATTCACATAAATTGATTAATTAAAATAACATATCATATTCAGTTGATATTGCTAGTGAGTGCGGGCATCATTTGTGGAATCTGAATTGACGAGGGAATACATTGCATATTCTACTACTTTCTTCTCACGCTCTTTACCTCTCTTTCAATGACTTTTGTCGATACTTTGTCAATGTATAACTCTGTAATTTAAAACAATATAATTCATTATATAGCGGCTAAAGATATATATATATATATAATATCGATTTATTTTTGTATATTCACGTTTGGATTAATTTTATCAGTACGAAAATTTATTTAGCAATTCACAAAGAAGATTGGGTTATCCCTTCTGCGGCTAATATAATATTCAACATGACATTGTGCTATTAATGAATCCTTATCTACGGTATATGGGTCGTAAATTTAGTCATGCATTATGAAATCATTATTTGAAATATATTATGATTAGAGTAATGGAGTTAAAGCATTATCGCATAAGAATCGAATTTGTATATACAATATCGCAACGTTTATTCTCATATAAACACCGTAACATAATGTCTACACTGACAACACTATATTTAGGTTAATAATCATTAGTTCTATAAACAGAGCAGCGGTAGAGAGTTGTAATGTATATTAAAGCCATGCTTCACTCATTATATATGAAAGAGTTATTGCTTTTGGTATTTATACTGATGAATCAGTATTATGTGAATATGAAACGTCAACACATATCAATTATATTATTGCTCATAAAATGTAGAGTTTTGCCTGGGGAATATTTATTTACACTACAATGTTTATTGTTTATAGTTCAAACAAATGCATTTAATATTCGATTTTTTTCTGTTTCACGTGTTGAGATTAATTTGTCAAATTACTTTTTGATTAACTGATGAATAATTTCGTTCTATTTTATTCCACAATGATTCTATTTCTGAAAAAGGAACAAATGGAAAATTGATTGTCAGTTGGAAATAAAAATCTTTGATGGATTTTGAATATCATGAAAAAATTTTTACGGTATTTAAATTGATATTAATGATCGATATTTTTGATGAAATTGAATTGAGTGATATTATATCATTTGAACTGGATATCATTTAGCATTGATACTAATGTGAATTGGATATTGAACACATTATTATGCGTAGTATCACAATGTTAATACACAAGTGCAATTTTGCACATTGAGTGAATATAAAGATGGAAATTGTGTTTGAATGAGAGTTATATAAAAAAATTGAGTGTAGAAACAAAAAGAAAAATAATAATTCAAAACAATTTTATAGGCATTGAAAATACATTATTGATGTTGTTCTACTCAATTTTACTTTTCACCAGTTGAAACTCGAAAATTGTTATTATATTTTCTTACTATTTCGTTCAAAGTTCATACACTTTTGTATAAATAATTGGTTTATAGACTGAAATTGCATTTTAAAATATGTATCTATCACATAATATAATGAAATTTGTTTGTTAATAATGCAGATTTAAATGCAATTTCTGTGGTTGATGTTGCGTAGAAAATCGCAAATTCAATTTACTGAAATACGTCTAGTTTATAGTTATATATATCTATGTATGTATATAGATATTTTCACGAACAAGTCAAGTCCCACCAAGTTTTCTCTTTACAATCTCAACACAAAGCAACAAATATTACTCTTGTTCTTTTACATAGAATACCAAGAAAGTGACGAACACATAATTTCTCAAGTTTAACAGTTTCAAAAATACATTTAACTGTTTACTTTTTTTATTTTCTATTACTATTTCCCCTTTCGCGTTTTCTCACTTACTTCACCTTGTCCTTATATAAAATTACGATTAATTTTCTCCCCTGGTGAATGATTGATCGCACAAGTCTTGTGCCAACTTCTCAATGACCTTTCGCGCATGGCCAATTTTTGAAAAATTATCCGAGACGAAATATACATATAGAACATATATCCAAGGTTGAAGTAAAATTTATTGACAGCAAATAGACGATACTGAAATAATCTGACGATTTCCAGACATAAAATATATTTTATCGTTTTTTTTTTTCATTTCGTTTATTCGATGAAGTAACTGCTCCTTGTTACTCGTTAACACATTGAATTAATCTGCTGAACATTATTTCGACAAGTTGGTGAAAATGAAATATAAATGGTGTACTATAAATTTTTGAGCATAAATATTCAGTTAGGTTGAACGTTTTGAATTTGAAACGACTGTGAGCAGTCGCTTTAATTTCTTCACTTACAACTGCACAATAATTAATAATAATTTTTTCAGATGCGTTAAAGGTGCTATAAGACAATTCCCATCAGAATAGTAACTCTGACTATCTGAAGCAATGTTGATAGTTTGCTGAATATATATATGTTGAAATATATTTAATCTTATCAGGGCTTCTGAAATTTCTGGTCTTGAGAAATTCGATTAAACTCTACATGTCCCTCCAGGACATTTCTATGTACTCATGTCTATTACACAAATACATATGTGTCCAATATTATACATATATATGATACTGCGTTATATATATATATATGTATATATCTATAATTTATATGTACTGGCATTGAATTACAGTACGTAAAAATATTTCAAAACAGCATTTCATATAAATTTATTTAAATTGAAACATTTTATTGACATTTTATAATAATAATTGTTTTCATGTTGGTTTTCTTTTTCTCTCTTTTTTTTTTTTTCGATTTCTCCTTGTTACTATGTTGTGATTCCTTTTTAATAGTGGATACAATAATTTATTGTGACAAAACCATACTCAAAAAGAAAAGGGATAATCCGTTTAACTAAAGACAGATTTTTACTATACATATCGGCCCGAATTCTTTATCCACATTGGCTTTTTTATTTTTCGTGCACACATATTTCTTCGAACCTCCCCATTGTCTTGGCTTTGGCGGGTGACAATATTTTTTTTTTCCTTCATCCATATATTTTGTTACCCCATAACCGTATCCCATTTGACTGTATTTTTTTTTACCGCCGTATAAGTGAAAAAAAAAAAAAAAAAAAAATAGTAAAATATTGAAATATAATGGAAATTCGCAATTTCAATACGGAAATAGAGAACACTTTTTTTTTTTTTTTTTTTTTTTTTTTTTTTTTTTTAGTGCAAACAAAAAAAACTTAATCCAATAATGTGTCGGCACGAATTTTTATATTCATTATAATCCACTCGAACAGTGGCATGCGTGCAAAATTCATTACACATTTCATCCTCCATCACATCTCCACTTAACACTCCATATTTTAATATGCTTTTACATAACCGAATAAGTAAAAGCTTTTAATCGTATATCCATTAAAGTTCAACTGCTGTTACTACGAATATGACCTCGTATCAAATAGATTGCACTCTTTATATACATATAGCACTTGAATCTTTTTTCATATGATTCTATGAAATTACAAACCTCTTCATTGCTATTTTCTACATTTCAATTTTTTCTCGCTTTGCTTACTGCTACCCCCAATTTTTTTTTTGCCTTCGTGTTACAATTTTCAAGGTCACAACATATCTGTAAGAATTGGGCGGATGATAGATGTGAAGTAATCGAGTAGTGAGACGCAATAAAAAAAACTTGAATGATCATAATGGAATCGTGTTTTTGTTACGTATTTGCAGACGTTTCGGTCAATATTTTTGCGGTCGCTCGGTTGAATTTATCTGAACATGAGTTTTTCACCGCTGCCTCACCTACCGCCTTTTCCATTCATATAAATGCCGTAGGCGACGGCAGGCAGTGTCCGAAAAAAATTAAACCTACTGCTCTTGATAATAAAAATGATAAAAGGGGGAAAAAAATATATAATCACTTTTAATTTTTAGTCCACATGTTTTTTTATTTACTTTTTTCATACTCAACATTGCATATTCAATCCGTAGATATATTATACAGCTACATATATATATATATATATATGCAGTGTAATATTCATTGTTATAAAGTTGTACTGTATGAATTGTTATTTTCACTTGGCCATCAGTTCAATGCTGAAAAATATTTATTGTCACCGTGTGCGACAAGTCACCATCCTGCGTCGTGTTTATGTCCAGTGGAATATCCTCATATATTTTTTCTCAACGAGTAAAAAAAAATACCAATGACATTTTACTAACAAAATAAAAAAAATATATACATATATATATGTATGTATGCGATTTCATATACATGTAAGGATAAAATATTTGTCTGGCGTCTGAAGTTACATATATATATATACATAGAATATGCAAGTATATTCACGAGAACATCAAGGGCACAGTCAAGGACTCAAATATTTTTTTCGTCGTCCGTATTCATTTTTTAAATGAATTTTACAATTGTCCAGTATCTATCAATTACATTAGGTTGATTTAATTTACATAACAGAATAATTGTGATAATTATTACCGATTGTATTGTGCAATGGTTTTGTGGTAAATGAAACTTTAGCATGGGGCGAGAGGAATTAATAGAAATACGAAAGGAATAGATCAAATAAAGTAGGGTTACGGGTGTTATTGAGCCGGGTGTATTTGTCCTCAATCACTTTAAATCATGCTGGCATTTAATCTGGCTTTAATTTCATTCAAGGATGGCGCCACGATGACCATCAAGGACTTTTATTCCTCGTCATAGTCAACCCATTAACGTCGCGTAGGCGTAACAATTTGAATCCGTCAATTAATTCGGCGGCCAAGTGAAGCGAGACACAGTTACGTCAGACATATGACAATATGCAGGAGAAAAACACAATTGAATCAATCCTGATATTGTGCATGCTGGTGCATTCAGTTTGTGCAATATTATAAATATATCCATTGATAAAAATAATCGAGAAGGTAATTCCGAATTTGTCTTTTCAAGTTTATTGATATAATAAAATATTCTTTTTAAGTATTTTATTTCCATTTTCAGTTAAATAGAAATATCATACAAAAATGTAGTTTTACTTCGATATTTATTTGTCATTGCAATATTAAATTTACAATATTTAATTATATCAATTGAATTATTATTAAGTCAATTTTGATATTGTAAATTTTATAATTAATTTAACTAACAATGAGTATAATATTTCATAGTAAATATGCACATTGTTAATAACCAATGAGTTTTGTTGAATTAAGTTCTCACGACACATCTTTAAAGCGAAACTCTGAGGAAAATTAGCAATGGGATATAACACAAAGGAGAAGTCCTTGTGACTAAATTTTAGTTAGGTGTATTAAAGCTTAGTGGTTGGAATTACGTCTTCAGCAAATAACATGTGGAGAGCAATAAATGTTTCATTAAACTCCATGGCCTTGCATCAAATGCTTACAGTGAACTTCCTTTTGCCAGCTTCCTTTCTTCACTGCTGTAGACGACCGACGCATACACACACACATACACACACACACACACAAAGCCATACAAATCAACGTGACTCGCAATGGTCTACTGAATATTGAAAAAGATGTGAATTCAACGGAGATCGCCATGAAAATCTCCATTTCAATCGTGTTAAAGAAAAAGAAAAAAATGAAATGGAAAATTAATGTCTCTCTTGGGTAAAATGATAAGAAAAATATTTTTTTCATCAACTGCATTCAAATTATTCCACGAAATTTATTACATGACACATAAATATATAGATATTGATGATGGGTTTATAGGATATTTTGCAAGAATAATAATTCCTCTTATTGAAAAATATAATATTCGTTATTTTTATGTATACTTGGAAAAGAAATAGAGAGAGAGTGGATGTGAAGGTTAAACGTAAAAGCTTTAGAATTACTCCGCTATGGTCGTTGGGAATGTCAGTTGATATGAGGTCGAGACGATTGCTGCACATTGTACCATATGTATTACACTTGGTACTATGGTGTATATACATATATATATATATATATATATACATATATATATAAATAGAGCACACGGAAATCCAAGCTCATCCGTACGCCATATATTTTTCAAGATAAAATTACCGCTGAGTAGAAATGTGTATAACTTAAAGCTGGATGGTTCGCCTCAACTCATACACTCTCATAGTACATTACCTATATCGCGTGACGGTTTAGTTGTGCTTTTGTCATTCTCCACAAAATCACCGTTTCATGTTTCCCCACAAATAGAAATACAGATTGCACAATAGATACCTCAGTATATGTAATGAGAATTTGCTCATGTATCATTAAATGCATTGACAAACTGCAGAACACGACAACTTCGCTGTATCATGTTGAATCTCCACCATCATCAAAAGTTTAATTATTTTACTATTGGCATTTCCCCATGCGTGAAAGTTGCTAATATGTAGCAACGTAGGTTCAATAAAGTTATCGAAAATTACTGCGCATATAATTTCAGAATATTCCTTAAAGTTTGACTTGTAAATTATTAAGTGTTACCTCAGTGGTTTTCTATTATAGGGTATATGTTCCAGATTTTGCCTCTTTACTTATTCCTTGATTGTATCCTTGACACAACTCCATGTCGATTAATAACGTATACCTATATATATATATATATATGGATAAGTGTACTTGAGTTTGATAACTATTGGTTGATGTTATGACAGAATTATGGAAAATATTTAATAATGGTGATATAATTTCATGTGCAATACTTACTTTTGGAAATTGAATATGTGATACTTATACAATACGCGAAAGTTTGATCTTCAAAATTTTTTCAATATCTTCAACTTTGTGATATTTTTTTCAATTGGATTAATATGTTTTTTCTTTTTCTTTTTTTCGTGGAGACACGTGAACAACATGGCGCCAGCCTATACTAGTTGCGGTTTTTGCTGGTGGACTTGGTTTAAACGACCTTGTAAAAACCACAAAAAAAAAAACGATATATAAATCCATACAACGATTCATCACATGCTTAGACTCATCTTGACGATAAACAATGTCAAATGACTCGATGACAGGCAGTGGATAAATGGCTATACTACTGTCTCGAATAAATATATAAAGTTGAGGTAGTGAATAATTGTCCTCGTTTTTTTTCCATCATTTTTCTACAAGGTATAAATATTTGGTGGGGATTTTATTTATTTTCTGTTTTTTTACACTGTAGAATTATCAGGGGCTTTTGTTCATTGTAATTATTACAGCTGACATTGTGATTGGCATGTACAATATTCGTGTTGATAAACATAATGGAGATTTTAGTTAATTCAAAATCGAAACCAGACATTGTATGCCAACATGTTGTGTGATTGTAGAATTAAATATTCATATGTGTATTCAACAATGGCGAATGTGATATTATCGACTGAATAATAATACAGATATATATATTGGATATGGATCGAGAAAGTTTTTGTCATAAGTTTTCACCTAGAATAGATATTAGTCTGAGTTGACCGACGGTGCTTGACTTGAGGCTGTCTGCTAATTGAACAGCCCTTATAATCCGGAAGAGCTGTATCTAAACTACTCTGAAAGAATCTCAAAGTAAAAAAATTAATGAAGGTAAAAATGAATGGATAAAAAGAAATTATAAGGGAATTTTCATAATTATATATATATTTGCAGCAGCCGACAGGAATTCATGACCGATCTTTGCAGTATCACTAAATAAATGAATAAAAATACATTTGTAAAGAGAATCGTTGCGGTAATTAAAAAATAACAGACGATTTGATGAAAGAGAAAAAGCACATTTAATGTATATGTCTATTACATTGTAAAACGTTTTCATTTATCTGCAGTGAGGACAGCTGAATAAAAACAAACGGAATATGATATTATTTTACTTTTAGACTGATGCTTTGCTCGCAGTATTAAATCTATATGTGTGTATATATAGAAGAGAAAATGGTCTATTTTCATATCAAATGCCAGAGTGGAAATGGGTTATGGTATTGTTTACTAACATTGGAGATATTGGTTTTCAATGATATGGAGTGAATAAGATGATGGGAAAATTGTGATTATTGTGGTATAACTCAGTTTGTATTGCAAGGAATTGAAATGAAGAGAGTTGTATTTCACTGAGGCTACCTTTAATTGTGTTACTTGGTTTTTATATACGTCTTCAGGCACGATGCCCTTGACACAATTTTTTTTCCTCTGTTTTGCTTTTCACGCTTATTATCCATTTGATTATATTTCCCAGACAAAAGTGAACATTGTTAAACTTTTGGTCAGAACAGAATGTCTTATTATACCGCCATTTTACACAACACGTCATAATAATAAAATCTCAAAATAATTTTATGTTATATATATTTTGTTGATGAAGTTTGGAACATGACTCACAATGTTATAATTCGTTTTTTTACTTTCTCTTTTCCTCCCAATTGTTTCATGTAAGAGAAGCTTGAAGTATTTTCTATAATAATATTCTTCATTTATTTACAAATACTATTTCTTTGAAGAAAAAACTACTTGTCAATATTTGAGATAATTCTACCTTTTTTTTTGTTCTGATTTTTCATTTATGTGAGCGACAAATATAAAAATTAATTTTTCCTTTAACATTGCAATAAATAGGTTGAATTGATCGTACTCCGTCTACCTCAATATGCCTTCATATTGTTTTATATTTTTGTTTAAGATTATTCGGGTTATCTCCGTGCATGTTATGTTGATGAAAAGGGAATACAACACCCGTGAGTAAAAGTCACATCGTTTTTCGCTACGAGATACACATCTGCTAAAAAAATAGTCTCTGGCATACCCCGGAGGTGCATAAACTATGTGAGGTCGACGATGCGAACGAAATCAGAATTTGAATTTTCTTACTGGCCCGTATAGCAATATAAATGTACATATATATACGTTTTTAAACACATATACACGGTTTCATCTTGCTTCTTATACGTAACATATGTGGGGTATAGCACGATAGGGTAAATAAATATATTATAATGTATTCTACAAACATACAATAAAATTAGAGTTTATTTTTACAGATATAAACAAAATACTAATATCGTAAGCCGTTTATTATAGCAAATATTATGCAGAAAAAATATTAGCTTATGGATTTGCGTAAAAAAAAATAATAAATATGAATTTTTTAGTGTGGGGAAAGAAAAAACTCTTTGTAGAAATTTCCCAGGCGGAAGTCATTCTTCTGCCAGTGGTGTGTGTATACTTTACGTCTTTTATTATTCCACCCTTTGATATGATACATGCTCGAAACTATTGCGTCATTCACTGGATTTATATATATATATATATGACATATATAGCTGAGAGAAAAAAAACTTTCACATTATTGTGAGAGTACCGAAATCCTCGTTATTTCTATTCGCTCAGAAGTGAGATAACGAGTACGTGGAATAGTCATTGAGTCTAAAAGGATCAGGATCAAATAAGAGACTGCAATAGAGAGAAGAGGAAAAAAAATGAGAGAGAATGACATGGAAGCGAAAAATCGGACAGAGAATTTTTTTTCTCCCTATTGCGTGAAAGGAAAAAATGGAACCCACGATAATTCTCCCAGGGACACATATATGCTTGTCGTTCAACGTGAACAAATTATCGTGAGAGGATTTTGACAGGATACGAATATAGTGCCTTAAACCGATCCCTGTACCTTTCAATCAAAGTTACCATTTCATTTACTTTTTTCTCAAATTTTTTTTATTATTTTTTATCATTCGAACACACAAGTATTAAACCAGATTATTATTTTCCATTTATTCTTCTTCTCATCACTTAGCGCCATTTATCAATGAAAAAAAGAGTGAAAAAATTTCTGTCAACTAAATTTGTCAATACTATTTTTTTAAATCACATTAGCTGCAGATGAAAAATGTATATATGTATAAATATATTTACTCTATTGAATTTTTCAGGTTAGATTTTGGTATGAATAAGTCAATTACTAACGTACCAATCAATCGAAAGACAGTTCATCAAGAAATTTGATTAAAAAAATAATTGTCAAATAGATGAGTTTAACGTGGAGGTTACGAGTTGGAATCCATTAATCAACGTATTTCAGTATAGGTATATTGAAAAAGCAATGGGTGATGCAAAAGCTCAGTGACACGTTGTTGTCCTGTGTAATCACAGGAGAATGCAAATTTGCTTGATTTTTGCATCTAATACGCATCGCTACAGATCAAGGTCCCACCAAATATGTGTCACTTGCAGTCACATTATACATATGTCCACACACACACACACACACATCGTCAATAACCAAATACATTGAAAAATAAAATTGGAATATAATGATACATATAGATAAAGAATGAAAGTTTTCTCGATTTCTTTTGCTGTCAATTCTAAAAACAAAAGTAAAAAACATATACCTACAAAGCTTCTAACAGATCAGATGTGCTCTGGTATTTTTTGTATTTTGCTCTCTTTCTCTCGATTTTCTATTTCAATGCACTGAATTGGATGTGGAATTCGACAAGATTGAAGAACCCAAAAAAACAAAAAGATCTCCCTGCAAAAAGTGAATGCATATTTTATTCAGATAATTAAAAATCACTGAGCACTGAGTGCAAACGAATTTTTTTCCATCAGGAAATCCGTGCGCTATCATACGAATTCCATGATTGCGTATTCACTTTGTCTAACCACAACCATATACATTACAATATGAATGAGGCGTATGGGCAAACAGAGATAAGAAGACTGCGCGCGGTTAATTCGTGTGTTAAAATGTCATATAATGAATTCACAGCTGAAATCCTTCTCTCCTAGTCACAATGAAATAAGGAAGTGGGCGTTATAAAAGATGTAAGATAACGCACAATAACTCTTCTCAATTTGTCTGAGAAAAATAATAATGATAATAATGACGCTGGTGATGTGCTAACATCACGTACGAAACAAATAAAACGAAAGACTATTACAATGGCGTTGACGTCTATATAAAGGCCGATGACCTCTTACATTATATTTTATTCGTGCATTGCACTGCATGTCCTCTTTTTGTATTGTAACAAAATACAATCGTTATACCCTCAAGCAATATGTAAATTGCAATATATTTATAAAAATCGATATATGCTAATATTAATCATACCGCGAGAGTCACGGAACTTATTCTCTACGATATGAAGGTATCGTGTTCTATGATATATCACATCTTTATCGTGTATATATATTGCAGTTTTTGCACAAAGAGCTCTTTGTCAGAATAGTCGTATTGTAGTATTCAACAGATGTGTAAGTAGGAAGCTTTTTTCCCTGGCTTGAGGCATTGATAAATCCTGTCGAGATTTCAAGATGTTTCTCGATGAACATTTTGCGAAAGTTGTTCAATATCCCCTCGCACATATGGAAACTTCCGGTTGATAATGTCCTTAAAGCTATTGATCTGAAATAACTCCATGGCACATATGTGAAATATATATATATATATATACCAGTCGATAAATCACGCTCTACATATTCATCTTTTTTTGTTTTTCAACATGAAAAATTTACATTTTGTGTTTATTTATCGATACACGAATGCACGTATTCTCCTCTCATAAATTATTGTTCATATAGATATATGTATATATATATATATATGGAGAAAAAATATCTATTTGCATTGCACGTGAGGAAAATGTGTAAATATCAGAGAGATAAAAATGATAAATGTGGAATATAAAAATTTATATACTTTTTATGCATTACTTACGAATTATTGAATGATCTTGGGGGATATTGTTAGAATGAGTTGTAGATTTATGGTTGATTATTTACATAATAGAGACAAATTAATGCAGAATGGAAATTTGAATATTCATGTACAGATTGTGGTGACAGAAAGAGGAAACACAAACCCGCCAACGACTTGGCACTATTCATTTCGTCTCACTTTTGTCCAACGGCAACAAGTACACTATAAAACTTTCTTGTTGGTGGATTGATATAATTTATACATAAATAAAATATATATACATATATATATTGAGAAACTTTGTGAAAAATTTGATGCAAGAGATTCATGAGATTTTCTCTGTGAATTATAACTCAATTATTTTTTATAATGAGAAAAAAATATGATGTGCATAAGAATGAGATGTTGACAATATTTACGTAGAGTAAAATTAAATTAAAATATATGAAGAAATAAACAAATGATTGTGGATTTTTGGTAAATAATATTTTCCTATACCACTTGATATTTTTTCTCTGTTAACCAGTACGCCTATGGATAGATAGACACCTATATACGATAGAAAATTCCATCGCCGTAATAAGAGTCAACTGTACATTGATGGGCGCGCGATGATTTACATGATAAGCCGGAATTGATGATGAATAAAAATTTGAATATTCATATTTCCCCTGGGTAAAATAACCAAAGGCTGCAAACTCAACGACATTTTTATATGGACCTATTGCTACTCGAACTATTCCACATTTTCTCCTCTATCTGCAACGAGTAAACGCAATATTTTTGATATATGTCGATGTATCTATATATTTTATGTATATGCACAGAGTCCAAAACTTTTATTTCATGCAATATAAATTCGATATGCAGTATATGAAATAATATTATTACTCAATGTTGCGCAAATGAAGAAACCAAAATTCATATGGACATAGATATTTGGGTGTGACGTACCTACTCGTATATCCATAAGAGAAAAATCTCTGCGATAATAAAATGATATTTGACGTGAGTGAACGAATAGACGCAATGTTGCGTATGTGGAGACAGTGTGACGCCCCATTGTACATTACGACATAGAATGAGAATGAAAAAGCGATATAGAAAGACTTGGCCGTTGTGGCGCCGACCTTGGGCCGCTGCACTTGGCTCTTGGGATTGTCCGAAGGTCACGGTCGATGTTCGCGGAACCACGTGTGGATGTCGACGATCGATTCCCGTCCAATCCAATGTCGCGACGTGTTTCAGAATATTTCAACTCTACCATAATATCTATTAACAAAAATTTTTACTTCTTTTCCACTCTTTAAAATATTGTATTGAACTGCACCACCAATATACTCTTTTATAATTTAAAAAAAAAATTATAAAGTCTTTTGATGAAAAACAAGCAACAAAAATAAGTTGGAAATTATTTTATATTAAATATCAGTAATATAATGATAAACAAAAATAATCAATAATTAATATAGAATTTTTGTCGTAGGTATCCATTGGAAATTGCATAGATATATGATATAAACACGGCTGCAATACCACATGGTGCCAGGTATCTGTGATGTGTTTGTGTATTCGCCGGAAGTCTAGAATTCAACATTATACTTGTGTGCTTGACAAACCTCCCATTTTTCTTGCTTCTTTCTTTCTTCACTTCTCATCCATCAACCCTACTCTCTACATACAATTCTTCTATACTCTTAACGCCCACTTGCCTTCCATTCCGTAAGCTCTATTCTCCGAGTATTGCACCCCATTCTCGCCTCCAGGAATGTATTCAGTTACAGTAAATATAACAACACATGTATACCTACGCATTCACGATACTGTACGGGTCAAGGTCAGCTTCTTTCAATACCACAATTTATTTACATTGTATTCAATTATTTCATGGCTTCATTAACATTTTAATTTTTCTATATATTTGAAATTAATAATGTGTGAATATTGTATTGATTGCAGATATTAATTAATATATTATGGAATTGTTCGAACGATTGTGTTTCCACTGTTAATAGTGGAAAAATGAAAAAAATAAAAATAAAAAAAGCATAACTACTCAAATATTTATGTCGTTTAGATGTTTAGAATT
>CAJUYH010002364.1:0-10625 GCA_910591685.1 Galerucella tenella | reverse complement strand
TTATATTGATCTTTATATATGAGCGAGTCGCTATATCGGCTTTTCTATTCCATATTTGTACGATCATAACAGACATCACTGCAGTTTTTCATGTCATCAATATGCAACGGTATTTGTATAATTATGCGAATGGAATTGTTTATAAATCTATATTGAATGAAATATGAAATTAATTTTGAAATTGTACAATTTTTATGGGGTATAGTTGGTTTATCATTTTTCTAAGATATTTTCATTCTTGATTGGATGAGACAGTGACACTTTGAATTTTATATTTTGAATTATTATTATTGATTAATAATATTTTAATGAGATAAAATTTATATTTATATTGATAGGGAGAGAAATCAGTGTCAGATATTGATACTGACGTTGTATATTTCATACAGGTGATATACAAAGAATAAAGTCGAGAATTCACGTTTACATCAACGGGACTTTTTCAATAATGCAGAAATAGAGAAAACTGGAACAGACTCCACCTGTTTCCCCATTTACTTTTTTTTTCTTCCCCATTATTGCTGCGACTTTTTCCTCCAACGAGGAAACGTTATTACGCGTCATTCATTATTCTTGTGCTATATATACACACGATATTACGACATCAACGCCTCTGGATCTTATAATTCAAAATTTTCACGTACATAGAAAAGAAAACGAAAAAAATAAAAAATAAGATAAAATAAAAGAGAGATCTTTTATAAAAAAAAAGTAAAAAAAAAGAGGATACGTATTCAAATGAGAGATGATAAAATATATGAAAGTACATATTTCATCGCACATGTATTTCTTTTATTCAATACCATTGATTCCATGTTTTACACTAATCGAAAAAATCAATAAAGAAAAGTCGTTTAACAGTTACAGTAAAAAAAAAAACAATAATGATAATAGCTGTATAGTATAGATACTTAGAGAGAACAAAAAAAAATATATATCAAAAAGTCGAATGGTAAGAAAAGAACAAGAATAGCACTTTAAAAAGCTTGGTCCCTGATGACATTGACCATAAAAGTTTCACCAAGATCCGTGGCCATTAATCCACTCAGTCTTTTGCTTTTATTTCAGAATCTCTGAGGGAATGGCTGAAGTGAACGTTGAGTGGCAGTGGCTCATTTGTTGGATATAGCTCGGTTGCAACCCCGGAACAAACATCTTCAATTTTTATACATATATGTATATACATATATCACGAAGCAAAGTGGGCAACGAAACGGGAGAGAAAATCGAGATAATAAATATATACGTATATGATTACGTACATGCAATAGGAGAATCATATTGGAGGAGGATCATTGAGAAAATGACGATGGCGGAATTACTTGCTGAGAAAACTTGACTCACTATTCATCCACCCAGGAGTGTACATCTCGTGGGAATAATAGAACGCTCTCGTTTGCGTTCACATAATATATTTGTATACCATGTCCAGCTTGACGTTGGGCCCATTGTTGACCACTGCAGCCGGTCAAATAGCCACTCCGCTCATACCAGCAGTCACAAAAATTGATACACGAGATGACACGAATTCATTCTCAATTGTTATTGCCTTCTCAATTGTATTTGTACTTGCGCCAGTGACAATTAGCGGCAATACAATGATATTAGCGGCATTCTATCGATACAAACGTTTACGAACTGCATCAAACTGTCTTCTTGCTTCTCTGGCACTCAGTGACCTCGGTGTAAGTATATAATTGTATTATTGATCTGCGGCAAAGAGAGAAAGGAAAGGGAACGATAAGAAAAAAAGGAGAACTAAGCGATTTGTAGAGAAGTACAAAAAAAAACTAGAGTGACAGTTAATTTATAATTAAAAACCAGTTAATTTGACGATTAATCGATAAATTCCCTGTTGCATTAATGACAGGTTAATAGAAATTCTTTTGAAAACAAAAAATACTTTTTCTAGTTGAAAACATTTTTATCGCATAATTAATTGAAACACTATAATATCATTGGAAGTATTGGTTTGAATAGTTGTTTTGAAGACTACGATTATTGTGTAGACAAAAAAAATGTAGATGCAAACGATTCCAGCTAGATGTATAGTAGTATAATTCTTCATTTCTTTTTCTCTTTTTTTTTTGTCATTGCATCTGATGATATGAAGACAAATATGCATATATAAGTAATGTAAAATATGAGAATTTATATTCAACAGGTTGGAGTGTTTATGCCATTTGGAATACATCTAGAGCTCTCAAGCATACCAGAATCAGGTGTTTCAAGTATCAGCATCGTTCCATACTGCATTGTTATCGCTCTATGCAGCGTGAGTGTTCTTATCTCAGTGGCAATAGCAGTTGATCGACTAACATCACTTGCGCAGCCACTTCGCTACAAGAATATTATAACACACAGTAGTGTTGAAAGATACATCGCTGTATTTTGGATTTATGCTATTGTTGTGGGACTCTCTCCACTTATTTATTCACAAATAATGGGTTTTGCCCAATCAAACAGGTAAGTGCACTCTGGAAGAATTATTAAAGTACAATTATTTTAATTATCCGATAATTTTTTTTAAATCCATTTTTAATTCACTCGAATTGCGCACGGTTTATTATTAATATCCCAGAGTCAGTTAGTTATATAGACAGAAATAAATCATCAACTGCACTGTGTTAAAAAAAAAAAATGTAACGACAACATTTCATTCAAATATATAGATTTACAGTTTTTCTTTCCTTTTATTTCTGGTTTCTTTTAATGTGTCTGTCACTTGAATGAAAATGAATTGTACCGGCATTATGAAACGCAGTCTGACTTTGAAATGACTAAAACTCAAAGTTCTATTAATTACTATTGGAAAATCAAAATAATATTTAAATGTACTGTGTTATATAATGAAAAAAGAAAAAGTATAGTTAACGCAAGTATAGTTATATATTTCATCGCGACTGCACATAAAATATGCCATCATTTGTCGAGTGTTTTTTTTTTCTCTTTCACTGAATTTTTCACATTTATTATCATTGTTTTCTGTGATAACTCAACCGTAAGGGAAATAATCCCATGATATTATATACAACAAGCGAAAATGCCACGGAATTATTCAGAAGACATGTGAAATGAGGTGAAATATTCAACATGAAATCTGTGCTTCATGTACGAGTACTAATGACAATAATTTTTTATTTTCCATCTGGTTTTTTCTGTTTATTTTTAGTGAAAGCTGTCGTTTCGGTGCTGCAATTCAACCGCCTGTTCGTGTGTTCCTGGTGATAGCAGTGTGGGCACCAAGTGCTCTTGTTCTACTTGGTTGTTACATATACGTTTATCTTGTTGCACGCGCACACGCTCGAGCTATTTACACTGTCGAGCTGTCATTCAGGCATCAAACACAGACATTGGCTTTACCGCGATACGGCCAAACTTTGGCCGTTACTGTTGGAGCTTTTCTCATCCTGTGGCTGCCATTTCAGGTACAAACATTTTTGCCATCAACACATGATAAATTGTTGTGAATTGCAAATTGAAATACATGAAATTAAATTAATTTTCAAGCGGTTATAATTGAAATAATTGGGGAGAAAAAAAAAAGAGGAGAAAGCAACGAACAAACTGGAATTCATTCGAGTGGTAGAAGTATTTTTCTCGACATCAATCAAGAAAATTCTCTCTAAATTTAATCAAAAACTTTTTTACTTCGTGAAAAATATGTATTCCCACCGAGTGAATTTTACTGGAAATATATTGGAACGAAAACGTTTATATTACATGGGCATGTGGAATTTAAGATGAAAGTATTCATAATTAAACTTTTATCCAAGTTTTTATTTTTTATTTTTTTCAATAAATGAAATTGTCTGACCAAATAGCATTTTTTTCTCCTGACACACGAATATACATTGGTCCACACAGCTGTTTCCAAGTATACATATCTATTTATGTTTCCCACGGTTTGTGACACTGTACACATTTTAAATGCAGTGAAGTTACAGTCATAAAAGTTGTAAAATGTAAAATAAACTAGGTGCACTCAACTCATCCTCACCAGAGTATTTCACTCGTATGCATGAATAGAATCTCAAAGTAATAATATGCAAGCGAATGCATCAGAGCGAGGAAGTGAGCGATGTTGTCTGTTCCAAATGGAAGTTTTGCCGTGTCTTTTATATTACTGTCTCCAGGGGCGACTGTTCTTGCTTATTCATAGTGATCAAATAACAGTGAATGTAACTTTCAAGCACCAGCATATCTATCGTAGACGTGATCGCACTACCGTCAATTCCACTCAATAAATTATTCGTTTCATTCATATGTTTCCATAGCTAGGTGCATATATATATACACATGTACATAGATGTATATAAATAAATGACATAAAATTGCAAAATTTATATTCGGATCAACTTCAACTCATTTACAAAAATTTAATTTCACAGTTAGATCATAAACGAGTACATATTAAGGTTATGTGCCAGGTATTACTTATAACTCTCTCAGCTTTGCGGCCTCTTTTTTTCTCTTTCATTTCTCTAATTCCACCATGTTCATATCCAACTGTAATTTCTCCAGTATATTTCATAAAATACTCTGACATTTCATATCGTCCACATTAAAAAATAGTGTAAGAATACAATACATCTAATATGTAATGGGCGGGGAGGCAATTGTGAAGTGATTTTTCTGTTTTCATAAAAATTTACGCATCTCTTTGTGTTTGAAATGTGTTTGCAGACCTGTATGCTGTTAGATATTTTTTGCGGCACGAAAATTCTATCCGATTGGACAATAGTATGGTTGGCTCTTCCAATTTTAGCTCATAGTGGTGTCAATCCATGGATTTATGCATTTCATCATGGTGAAATGAGAGTGGCTGCTGGTAAAATAGCTGAATACATCATTACACTTTTTGGTATTCATCCAAGTCGATATGGTTGTTCGCCGGTGGGTCGTGGTGGTTCTAATCTTGAGCTTGCTGAGGTCAATAATAAGAGCAACAATGAGGAGCATCGACCGCCCGTTGAGGATTGTTTCGCCGCAAAACATCTCAATAATTATTACTCGAGGGAACGTCGTGCCGAGATAACGAGCAATGACACTGATATTTCGCCTGAAGGAAACAATTTCGACCAACGTCTGTCGCATTGTAGTGAATTTGTGGCGGATATTGTTGAGGAAAATGCTGGTGATCTCGCCAAAATGCTTGGGCCAGATTATCACTACCATCGATGTCATATTATTGATACAAATCATAATGTTGATAAAATTAAAAATCTCAAATATTTACTTGATCCGACCTTCAATAAAATACGCCATCTCAGACGATTAAATCAAAAATCAACGATTAATTATGAGCGAAAAAATTCACCACAAAATTATGATGAGCCCAAATTTATTTCATATCAAAATTTAAAAAGCGATATTAACAGCCAAAAGACATTTAAATTAAATGCAATATCCGATCCAATGTTGAATGCTGAAACGAGTGATATTAGTGAAGCACTACACAATGAAACATTCCGTCTTTGTCAACGTAGAGATTCAGGTTTGGCATCAATGTCGGTTCCAAATATAAAAGGGATTAATATGACAAAATCACGAAATCATCGTGCCGCGTGCGAAAGTCATGGTTACTCTGTACTAAACCTCGATCACACTCAATGTCTTCCATTGAATCGTAGACAGGAGAAAAAAATATCTCGTGAAATTAATGCAGGTAGAACAAGAGGGGAAATTGCAGCGAGATGGAGACAAGCATCCAAACAGCTTACCGTCACCGCCAATAGGCTTTCAAGTTTATTTCATTTGGATCCTCATCGGCCAAATAATCTTCGTTATTCCAGCGCAAATATTGCCGTGTGCTCAGGTGTCCAAGCGATTCCAACTGGCTCAGACAATCACAAACACTCAAAGTCCATCAGTGGACTTGAGAGATCAATATGTTCCAGCTTATTGGAGCCCTCGCAACTCATGGATTCATTAACTGTTCCAATAATTCGATCTGAACCACCGAGCCCTATTAATCCATGTCCATTAGACTCTCTGCGCGAAGAAGAGGACTCATCAGAGGACTTATTAGAAATCAATCAATCACAAACACACTGTAATAACACTAAAAATCCAGTGAGACACTCGGATCCAGTTCCTTATGTTCTTTTAAATATCGAAGACTTCGATCGTGAAATAAATGAAAATGCTAAATATTCGATCGATCCAATAGAGTTGGCCGAAGCACTAACTCGCACATGCGAAATGTCAATAGAAGATGTAACACCCTTACAGAATTTATTTCCTGAAGTCAATTCAACGCGATATAGCTCTAGAAGACCGTCAGATTTACGGTGGTCCGAGGCATCGAGAAGTCAAGAGATATTATCAAATGTAAATGAAAAACACCAAAAATCACCGTCTTCGTATTCAGTAAATAATTTTCATGGCTGCAATAGTAACAGTGATTTTAATGATGTAACATGTTTGGATTCATTTATGTGTCCGGATGCATTGAGTTCATCATTGCGAGAGTCATTTTTTGAAACGCCATCAATACAAAATTCCGATGTTTTCACATCGTTTGATGAGCCTGAAATCAAAGAATCGTTGTTTGATCATCAAAATTTAATATCGCCTGCTGTACACTCATCATCAGTGTCATCAGTGAATATTAAAAGTCCAAATGATCGAGTGATAAATCAGAGTAAATCAACGGAGTCATTGATGATGAGGTGTCGACACGCAATATTACGAGTTCAATCGGTGAAACATCGGGACAAACTTCGTGTTGGTTTGCATGAAAGAAATGCAGTAATAAAAGATTCCAAAGGAAAATTGAGACGAGCGCCATTAGCCATTTCAACGCCCATTGACATTTCTACACCAACACTTGAGCCAACATTGGAGATAAAAGGTACATCAGGTATAGGTGTGAGAGTTTAAATAAATTTCTTAATCAAAAGTTCCTTTGTATATTTTTTTATTTGTAGATCTCATGATCATTTATGAGATTTCTATAAATTATCTATATTTTTCGTAAATGTAAAAGTGATGGAATTGTACTATTTGGCTTTGTAACGACAGAAATTGAAGTATACTGTGATAGAAAATTCATGGAAATTATCGTGGTATTTGTACAAATGTTAATTAAAAAATGGGCGAATTGTGAGAATGCTGTGGCTCTTTCCTTATATCAATTAACTTTATTGTGCCAATTGAAGTTAGGAGGAAGCGATAAATCATTACCTCCATATGTAAATAGTTTGGTTTGTTTAGTCAAGGTGTATTGTAATAAAAATGAAATGTGAGGATTTAATCAATAAGGACCAATGAACTCGAATTACACCCTTGGCTCAGATACTTACTATCATAAAATTGTTGTAAGAAACATTTTACGAATTGTATATTCGCTTGAATCATACGCTAAATGATAAATAAAAGTGTCATTGTTGTTTATAATAAACAGACAAATAAATACAAATGCCAATTGTCGGTTAAAATCTTACTAACTATAATTAAAAGCATCGCTATTATTCATATACGTATTTATGAATTGTATTGTATTTTAACATTGTGTAATATTATATGAATGCTAATGAAATGATACAAAACTACTTTTTATACATAAGCAAAAAATTATATATATACATGTACTTTGTCATTCAATTACCTGCATACTCATGTACCTCGATGAAATTCATAGAATTTCCGAAATAATTCGCTCTTAATTGCAGTTTTATTATTAACATTTTGTATATGAATACGTATTTTGGCAAATTCCTCATCCCTATATTAATTAAATACAATTACATTCCAGTAATTCATATCCATAAATATATATTTTTCTGAACATATTACTATATTACTGTATTATTTTATTTTAATCAATTTGAGAATGTTACCATAAATCATAACACATTTCTTCAATATCATCATTTCATTTTTCCATCACTTCCAACATATAGATAGTCAATAAAGAAAAGTCAAGGGAAAATAATTGATAATTTATTGATCCTTTATCATAGCTGATAGGATACTATTAATATATATTTCATAAATAGAAGATCGTACAATTTCGTTTGTAATTAATTGTTTGTTAATAAAATCGGAATTACTGTTTTTTCATATATTACATGATTGGCAATAAATTCAAATTCAAGTGATAAAAACTATGGTGAAACTGACAGAAGATAATACGTCGAGTGTTTTCGGGATAAATATCTTTCTCATTATTAGCTAAATATAACAATTTCCATTTTTTTTTATGCATTCTCAATAAATTGATAAGTGAAGTGTAATCATGCGTGAATTCCTTTGCATATTGTGCACTAAACTCTATGTGGAAACTGGAGATTGTGACAAATGCATTGAAAGGACAATTAGTTTTTTTCCATTGAGGCGAATGCTGATATGGTAGAGGATAATGAAAATCGACGATACCTAAGGTATATTTTGTTGTCAGTTGGAATATATTGTAGAGGGTCAAATGACAGAATTGAATATGAGCGCCATCGTACACGATACATACACATATTCCACTTGATGATATTTACAACCTAAAAATTTTGACGCGGTAGTAAATTTTTCATTTTCTACTCATTCAATTTTTTCATTCTTTATGCTCAACACATGCACGTGTAATTATATAGGTGGATTGTATTACATCTGGAGGCGTGTCGAAGATTGGCACGTTGCGGTATTGACGACATATGGATACAATATTTCGGAATACCATCGGTGAATACTAACAATCAGTATTTAAATTATCTATCTTTACGGAATAATGGAGTGTGAAACAATAGGTATCGAAAAATTGAAGGTTACCAATGTAAATGGTGATGATGATGATGTCGTTACTCCATGGAGTGTTGAGAGTAAAAATGAAACTGGCGTTGATTATGACAAATTAATACGTAAGTAGATTAATGTCATTCGAGTAAATAACATAACCAATAAAATTTTTGTAGTCAATTTGCACTGACCACCCTCCGAAACATCTGATTGCATTTGATATTTTTACGTTTTCCTCAAATTTATTAACAGTTTAACGAATTATAATTCAAACCGTTATCTTGTTTTATCTACATTATTCAATTTTTATTGAACAATTAGAACTAAAAAAAAAACAGAAGAGAGTATAACAGACTATTACATCAGCGTAATTTTTATCAAGATGGCTACCTGGTTCATTTATTAGACATAATATGGATCATCCTTTCCAAAGAGTGTGTACTCCTAACTGTGAAAGTATGAGTCTATCAATGAATTAAATTTCTATTTATGTTTTCAGAACGATTTGGTTGTAGCAAAGTGGATGTAGAGCTGCTGAATCGCTTTGAAAAATTGACTGGAAAGCCATGTCATCGTTTTTTACGAAGGGGAATATTCTTTGCCCACAGAGATATGCACACGGTTTTAAATTACTATGAAAAAGGCACACCGTTTTACATTTACACTGGTAGAGGTCCAAGCTCAGAGGCTATGCACGTTGGTCATTTAATTCCATTTCTCTGTTGCAAATGGCTGCAAGATGTTTTTAATGTTCCTATAGTCATTCAAATGTCGGACGATGAAAAAGCCATATGGAAGAATTTAACAATAGAAGAAGCAATAAAATTATCATATGAAAATGCTAAAGACATAATAGCATGTGGATTTGATATGAATAAAACATTTATTTTCTCAAATTTGGAACATATAGGCAATAATCCGGCATTCTATCAAAATATGGTTAGAATACAGAGAGGAGTAACGTTTAATCAAATTAAAGGAATTTTTGGATTAGGAGACAGTGATTCAATTGGCAAAATTGCATTTCCACCAACACAAGCCGCGCCTGCATTCTCCAATACATTTCCATTTATCTTTAAAAACGCTAAAGTACCATGTTTGATACCCGCTGCCATTGATCAAGATCCTTATTTTCGAATGACTAGAGATGTGGCACCTAAACTTGGATATCTCAAGCCGGCACTTTTATCATCGATATTTTTCCCGGCATTACAAGGATCTAAAACGAAAATGTCCGCAAGTAATTGCAATTCAGCGATATTCCTTACTGATACTGCCAAGCAAATAAAAAATAAAGTGAACAAATATGCATTTTCGGGTGGTCAACCGAGTGTGGAAGAGCATAGACAAATTGGCGGCAATTGTGACGTTGATATTTCATATCAATGGCTACGATTTTTCCTCGATGACGATGATAAATTAAAAGACATTGAAGAGGTGAGAAGGAAAAAAATTAATTATTTTTCTATTTTACTTGTTGTCATCATATTTATATGTATGTGAAATTATAAATTGTTAATTGAAATGTATTTATTGTTTATAGAAATATACAAGCGGTGAACTTCTTACCGGTGAATTGAAAAAAGAATTGATCGACATATTACAGGAACTTGTTGGTGCACATCAGGAGAGACGAAAGACAGTCACAGACGAAATAGTAAAACAATACATGACCCCACGTGATCTTGGTTTTGAATTAAATATAAATAAATCGATTTAGGATAAATATCAATTGAAGAGAATAAATTATGTTCCAATAAACAAAAATGAAAATTTCACGAACTTTAAGTCATTAATGCGACATTTTACATTTTTTTTTAATTTTCACTCTGAAATTATTCGTATATATTTATTTTAATGAGTACGCCTAAAAATCAATTTATTTTTTTTTT
>CAJUYH010002363.1:0-40432 GCA_910591685.1 Galerucella tenella | reverse complement strand
TACTTGGGATTTGGTAATTTCAATATCATTTCAACTCCCCTCAAATTTAAATTTAACAGATCTTGACTATTTAAAGAGCTGCTTCAATTTTAATTTCTAAATTGCATTATTCCAAGCATTACTTATGTTTCTTTTCTTCCCCTCTACTATTATATTCCCTTCAACTGTTAATTATAATATAATGTTCTATAATACTATCTATATTCTACCTTAAATATTTTATTACTATACCCATATTCTATATTATTTATATTATTTAACTTGTAACTATTCTAAATTTATTATTTTTTTATCTATTTGTTTGTGTCATAATATTATCTATTCCAGATTATTCATGATATTTGTATATTTGATCAATGTTAAATATACCTCTTTCCATACCTGTACAAGGATCTAATAATTTATAACTATTTTGTGCTCCATCATTGCCTACAATGTAAGGTCCTTCAAATGGTAATATCAATTTTGCACACTGATTCTCTAACCTATTTGCCACTTGTAACGATCTCACAATTACCAATTCTCCTTTCTCAAAAACAGTCTTCTTTTTGTTTTGTTTATTGATCCTACTTATATATTTTTTTGCTTGTTTCTGTAGTTTTTCATTAACCTTTTTGACGATTTCTTCCATGTCTATGTTTCTATTAACTACCCAATTTCTTTTAGGTACCGTACCTGTAAATAAATACTCTGGACATTCGTTTGTGACACCATGAGGTACTTGGTTAAGGAACCTTTCCACTTGTTTTAGATTATTTTCCCATTGGATGTGATCATGATTACACAATATCCTTAAGTATTTATTTATCTCCTTTATGTATCTTTCAGCTGGATTTGATGATGGTTTCCTAATACTAATAAAATTTAATTTTATCTTCTTACATTTACTAAATTGTTCTAACTTCAAACTTTTAAAATATGTTGCATGGTCTAAAATTATTGTTTCCATATTCCCATATTCGTTCATGTATAGTTTAAGAAATTCTATGACTGTTTTTGCATTAGTTCTTTTGCAAGGGTAAACTTTGACAAATTTTGAAAAAATATCCACTATAACAAATAGATGTTTATTTCCTTGTATACTGGTTATTAAATTACTTATAAAGTCTATAGCTACAATTTGTAAAGGTTTTTGTGTTACGATTGACTTTGCCAAATTTTTATTGTGATAATTCTTTTCTTTTGCCAACTGACATGTTGTACAAATTTTACAAATATGTTTAGCAATAGCCAAGTCCTTTTTAGTAATATAATTTTCCCTGAAAAGCATCCATAATTTTCTAGCACCTATGTGTCCATATTCTTCATGTAAATCTTTCAAAATTTCTTTTGCAAAATTTCGAGTAATTATAAACACCTCTCTATCTTCTAACTTTTTATACCATATCTCTTCTATATTAATAGCTTTATTTTTGTATTGTGATTCCAAATTTTGTTGATCCTCCCTAATTTTGTTAAGTGAATACAATCCATCTTCTTGTAGCAATGTATTTATCCCTATTTTATATTTCCTTTGCTCTGATGTTTCAGTCTCTCTACTTAACGCATCTGCTACTATATTTTGTCTTCCAGGAATATATCTGATCTCAAAATCATACTCCTGTAATAGCAAAATCCATCGATGTATCCTGTTATTAGCATACCTATTTTTTAACATGGCAGTCAAAGCAGAGTGGTCACTTTCTACTATAAATTTAGCTCCTAGTAGAAAGAATCTAAATTTAGTGATGCAAAATACCACACTTGCCATTTCAAGTTCAGTTACTGAGTATTTTCTTTCATGTGTTTTAGTAACTCTAGATATGAAAGTGATAGGTACTTCTCCTTTTTCCTGATTTTGTAACAATACTCCAGCAAATCGATCAGCTGATGCATCTGTTCTCAAAATAAACTGTTTATCATATTGTGGATGGTATACTTTCAGATTATTTGTAAATATTTCCTTGAGTTCTCTAAATGTTTCTTCTTTTTGTTCATCCCAATGCCATTTAACTCCTTTCTTAAGTAATTCTATCAATGGAATCTCTTTTTTACTTAAATCTGGTATCAATCTTTTAAAATAATTTAAGATTCCCAGAAAACCTCTTAGAGTTTTTAAATTAGTTGGAGTTTTATACTCTAGAATTGTCTTTACTCGATCAGGATCCATACTAACTTCTTTGGTGTTCAACATATATCCTAAATATTTGACTTCTTCTTGATAAAATTGACATTTTTCTATGTTCAATTTTAATCCAGCAGATTCTAACTCTTTGAAAATAATGTTCAAATGTTCTTTATGTTCTTCTTCATTTTCAGAGTATACAAGAATATCATCTATGTAATGAAGTATGAAATGTTCGTATTTATTTAAAATGGTGTGAAGAGTTCTTACTAAAGCTGCACATGAACTTTGTAAACCAAATGGCACCACACAAAATTGATATACCACTCCATCTACCATAAAAGCAGTGTATTTTCGACTTTCTTTCTCCAGAGGAATCAACCAGAAACTATGCTTAAGATCTAGCTTAGAAAATATTTTAGCATTTGTAATTCTGCCAAATATACTCTCTATATTCATTGGACTTTCATACTGTTTTTTAGTGTAACTATTAATATTTCTTGCATCCAGACAGATTCTTATTTCTCCTGATTTTTTCCGTACACAAGTAATTGCATTAATATATGGTGAATCAGATCTTTCTATAATTCCATCTCTTAACATATTATGTAATTCTTGATATACTTCATCTTTTAATTTATAAGGAATTGGGTATGTTCTAATTTTGAAATTGGATATTTCTTTATTCATCTCTAGTTTATGCTCATATTTATTTGCTACTTGCACTTGCTCATTAAATAACTTGTCAAAGTGTTCTATCAATTCCATTACTATTTCTCTATAATTTGGCTTACACAAATTTTGATATACTTGATCTTCGTTTGCAATTTGATTCATTATATACATTTTATCACCATCACCTTTATCTGATTCTTGCTTCAAAAACAATAAATCTTCCCCTCTACAAGTTATCAATTTTTCTTTATAATTAATGACCATTTTATGATTATCTAATTCATCCGTTCCTAATACTATATCATAATTCAAATTATTTATAATCAACATTTGTATTTTATATAAATTGTTTCCCAATTGTAACTCTCCCATTACCATTTTATTGGTATCGTACAGTTTTTTGTTATTCGCTCCCACTAGTGATATTTTATTTGTATTTACCACCATAATATTATCTTTATTTAAATTATCTACAACCCTTTGACTTATTAATGTTACCTCTGATCCCGTATCTATCAATATTTTACATACTGTATTTTGTATTTTACCTTCAATAAATATTAAACCAATTTTCTCATTAATGTTTTCAATTTCCCCAATATCAATGAATTCTCTGGGATGTTCATACTTAGAATAGATAATATTATGCACGTGGAAGCGGCTTAAGCAAAATTTGGATCTGAGCTTTGGCTCTGATCCGTACCCGACCTTTCTTGTTGCTGTATCGAATTAACAGTCCTTCTTTCTTCTGCTTCATTATTTCGTCTATTATAATTTCGTTCTTGATTATCATTTCTTCTATCATTGTAATTATTTCTTCCTTCCCCTCTATTCTGTCGCCAATTTCCATTTCTATTTTCATTGTAATTTCTTCTTTCAAAATTTCTCTGGTTTGCTCTATTCTCATAATATCTATTACCATTATATCCATTTCCATCATTTCTCTCTACATTTCCTTGATATCTTCTATTATCATCATTCCTATATCCATAATCTCTGTTTCCATTCCTTTCATAATTATCTCTTCTAACAAAACCATTTCCATTTTCTCTTTGTCTATCATTTCTAGTATCTTCATTTCTAATTTCTCTTTGGTATCGATGAATACCATTTCCATTCTGTATACTTCTTTCTACTCTCTGTAAATAACTTGATAAATTATCCATGGTTTTTATGTTATGTAGTGCTATGGTTTCTGCTACCTCAGCATTAAAATGTCTTCCAACATATAACACCAGTTCCTCTTCTTTCATCGCCGGTTCCAAATATTGCGCCATATTATAAAGTTGCATAGCATATGTATTTAAATTTTTACTTTTATTGTAATCAAATTTCCCGAAATACAACCTTTCTCTGAAATTAGCTTGTTGAATCTCCCCCCAGAAATAAGTTAAAAATTGCATCTCAAATTCTTCCATATCCCTAATTTGTTCCTCTTTATTACAGAACCATAGTAATGCATGTCCTGATAACATTCCCCTAATTATTATTTTCTTTTCCATCATATCCCGTATTCCTTTCATTTTACTCTTCATTATTTTCATAAAAACTTTTGGGTGAATTATATTTATATTTCCATCAAATTTTACCCCTATTTCTACATTTCCTGTATAAATCATTCCTCCTCCATTTCTTCTTATATTATCTTCTAATTCTTCTTTCGTATCTTGCAATTTTCTGTTCATTTCTTCCAATTCTTGGTTAAATTGATTTCCCATTATTTGGCTCCTGTTCACACATATTTCTGTTTGTACTGTCATTCTACCATCTAAATCCTTAATTGTCTTCTCAACATTTTCTTTGTACATTTTCATTGCTTCTTCATTTGTATCCTCACGTAACTTAATATATCCTACTTCCTTGATTATATCTTCATTTTGTCTTTTAACTTCTACTTGTATTGCTTCTGGTAAACTGTCTTCAATATTTCTTCCTAATTCTTGAATTTCTTCTTCTACATGCTTTTCAATTTCTTCTCTAATCTTAATTCCATTTTCTTGTATTTCTGCTCGTAAATTTTTATTTTGTTCAACCATATCTTCTTTCATTTCCGCCATCTGGATTTTAAATTGCTGATTTTCTTCTCTTATTTTCCTCATCTCCTTTAAACTTTCTATTTTCCCCTCTTCTATTTTCTTTTCTATATTATCAAATTTTCTATTCATAGTATTTATATCTCCTCTTATCTCTTCTCTCTGATTGTTCATATCTCCCCTAAGATTATCAAATTTTCTATTTATAGTGTTCATGTCTCCCCTGAGTTCTTCTCTTTGCTTATTAAATAATTGTTGCAACATTTCCATCATTCCAGTTTGTTCATTTTGTCTTCTTTCCACTCCTTCTCCTTGGTATTGTCCAGCAATATTTTCTCGAATTCTCCTAGTTTCTTCTAGTTCTTCTATTGATTCTGCTCTTCCACTTACTTCTCTCTCATCATCATGATCCTCACTATGTCTTCCTTGTTCTAAATATTGTACTTGAAAATCACCCATTCCATGTCTTCTTTCTTCTTGTTCCTCTTCTGATCTTTCCTCTGTTCTTATTTGTTTTCCATCCCTTAGTGTCATTCTTCTATCCATTTTTTTTTGTTTTAATTATTTTATAAATAAGGTAGAAAGTTTATTGTTTTATTACGTAAGATCCCTTAATTAAAAAAAAAACTACCCAATCATATACACCTAACAAAGAAATAAACACACCCACGTTTTTAATTTATTTTAATGAATTATTTATTTTTAATCGACCAATTTTAAAAGAGAGCCCCACGTTTTGGGTGCCAATATTGTAATGGTTTTAATTTATTTGTGTTTTACTTTTATAAGTGATTTAATTATTTTTATTCTCAACCTTCAACTTACCCCTTTTTAAGCTAACTCACTATGCGGGAACATGAAAACTCCTACTCTCTTCGGGTTCTGGCGCCAAATAAAAAAAAATCCCTTTTCTATATAATATGTATAAGAATTATATAATTTAATTTATTATTAAATTTTAATTTTACTATATTCCCTGTCCCAAAAGATAATAGTAGACAAAATCTTTCCTTTTTTTAATGAAAATATTGTTCTTTATGGTTTTAATAGAAATTGATGCGCTCATGTATTTCTATGACCATAGAGAACACATGAAAAGTGTATGTCTATGACATTTAATCCTATATAACCTTAAATTTAATGTGCTGTGGCTGTGATTTAGAATAAGTTGTAATATTGTTGAAATAAAATTGATATTCGAAAAGAGCTATTTAATAAATTTAAATAAATTATAAACAAACACAATAAGTTACATGAATAAGTAGGTACAAAATTTTGAAGATTTCAGTCAAAATATACTATTAGAATGATTCGCTGTTCAACAAGAAACTTAACCTACAGAAAACAACATTTGGAATCTAAATCTAAAATAGTAAATTGTAATGGTTTTAAATTGTCACGGAAAACGTTAATTGGCTGTACAGCTGACCGAATATTGTTTTAATCTATTTATTGGTACCAATAATTGAAAGTCACTAACCTTGTGCACTATTTATGGAAATATCGGAGCGAGTATTGGAGTTCTAAACAATTTAGGATGGGATGGGATCTACTGGGTCAATTTCTGGATAATTTATTCTTTTCTTCTGGTGAGTATTCTTATTATTTTATTTGATCATTAATTCATCTCTTCAATTCACCTGATTATGGAATATTGGACTGTTTTGGATTTTTCTTTAATTTTTATCTAAATTTTTCTTTCCTTCCACCATATATCAATCTTTCTTTCTTAACCAACTAACTAGCGTCCCCCAAACAAACTTTCTATCCTCCCGTTGCTATGTGATCTTTTTATGTTACTTGATTTCTTAAAATTTTGAAATTTTGGAACTTTTCTTTTAATAAAATTCCTTTTACCCGATTTCTTCCATCTATTTCTTTTTACAATTCTTCATACACTTCTTATCATTGAAATTTTCAGAAATAAACACTTTTTAAATTACCTTATTCTTACAAACATCTAACAATGTGAATTAACCTTTTTCATTATAATTTAAAATTTCTACAACCTGTAATCCAATTATTACTCATGTAACCTTTTTAAATTGATTTCTTAAATCTAATTCTACCATCCGTTATCATAAACTTGTTCTAAATCTCTTTCATTTTTAATATAAAATTTTCTTATTTATTAACAAAAACAAACAAATTATTTATTTCTATGTTTCATTATCAAAATTCCACAGAACAATCTGACATAAGGTCATCCTGACATATTAACCTATAAAATGATATTTTGACATAATAACTTCAAAATTTCTAAATCATAAATAATTACTATTATTATTTTAATTAAATTTCTGTTTTAGGTCAGGATATTTGTGGTACTGAATAGTTATGAATCATTCAAGAGATAATAATTTTATTATACAAGATATTTATAAGCCAGTACACTTTAATGAAATAATTTCTTCTATGATAGAAGTTCAAAGTAGGTACTTTATTCTATTTTATTTTTATTTAATAAAACATTTTTCTATAAAGAATTTGATTTTGTATACTATTTCCTTCTTGCAATTCAACATAAAATATAGCTTATTGATATTTCTTCCCTAAATACTTGTTTGATAGCATTATATGCTCTAATAATTAAATTAATTATGCTACTTGGGATTTGGTAATTTCAATATCATTTCAATATATATATATATATATATATATATATATATATAATGAAATTACGTTCGAAAAATGTAGTGTGTACGATAATTATTTTTTTTGTATTAAGATGAACAGTATTAGGGTATAGTAGCAGTTAACATGATAAATATGTATGGTACTTTCGATATTCAAAAATAATGAATATTGTACAACACACGACTACATTTTTCGAACGTAATTTCATTGAATAATAATCATGTATCTGATGTGATTATCTCTAAGACCGTGAAGCTTTGGGGATACTAACAAACTAACAAGTAAACATTTTATTTGTTATAATGATGTAGCTTTAATTATTTTTCACAAGAGTAGTGCTAATGTAAAAGGCAAAAAAGTTTTGCGCCCATTGATGCTGCATACGTGGTCTATGTGGCGCCCTCTACAAAATACATGAAAATAGATACAAAATTATGATTTCTCATATAAAAAAAACTCTCAACCTCAATTTTTTGTACATATACGTTGAAAAGCGTTAAAGTTATTGTAACAAACGAGAATTAAAATTTCATTTTCAACACTCTGTATATCTTTTAATATGAACAATTTATTAAGGCTAGTTGATTTAAATCGCAATATTTTTAAGTGAAGAGTCTACTGTAACTCCATGTACCATTACTTCAGGACCACCCTGTATATCTCAAGTCAAAATAAGAACAAGGCTGGTCTATCTTTAAAACTTCAATGGTCAGATATAGTAGTTAAAATAATACCCTTCTTGGTGTGCGTCATCGATTGTGACGTATATCCGGGTTTTCGGCATGTCGTTTATTTTATTTGCTATTTTGACATATAGCTAACCTTACATTTGATAAATAAGATCATCAGGATTGTATTTAGCCAAATTCGAAAAGGCTATGCAATTAATAATTACCAGCTTCTTCTTCTAACTGAAAATACTTGAGAACTTCCAAAATACTGATGTTTTTCCGTGTATTCATGCATATTTTTGTATTATTCATATGAATAAAGCAAAAAGATTAATATTCACTTCTCATAAATAATATTTGACCGTAAGCAACAAAGTACACGCCTGACAAGAACTGTCAGTGTGACAGTAGAAAAAGTCGTAAGACACATTGCCGCTACGAAAGTTACGCCTTCATAGTATTTTAACCTCGCGATTGATAGGTTGCGCTGGCGCGTAATCTAAACATCAACCAATCAAATTTCTGTAAGTCAAAGATTAGGGTTAACGTTTGTAAAACATTCAAACGGTTCATTATTGAGATATTTTTATTAGGATTAATCACAGACCTGCCTTTTTTCCATTTCTTCCTACGTAATGTGATATAAGGAGATTAACAATCGATGACGCACACCAAGAAGGGTATTATTTCAACTATACATTTTATAGCCTCCTTGGTGTGCGTCATTATTTGTGACGTATATCCGGGTTTTCTTTATGTCGTTTATTTAATATGCTATGGTACATTCAATAGCCTTCTTGGTGCGCGTCATCGTTTGTGACGTATATCCGGGTTTTCGCATGTCGTTTATTTTATTTTCTATTTTGACTTATAGCTAACCTTAAATTTGATTAATAGAATCATCAGGATCCTATTCAGCCAAATTCGAAAGGGCTATGAAATTGATAATTACCAGCTTCTTTTTCTAACTGAAAATACTTGAGAACTTTCAATATGCTGATGTTTTTTCTGTGTATCCAGGCATTTTTTTTGTATTATTTTAATAAATATAATAATAAGATTCATATTCACTTTTCATAAATAATATCAACTAAATAAAGTCAAGGATTAGGGTTAGCGTTTGTAATACATTTAAACGGTTCATTATTGTGATATTTTGATTAGGATTAATCACACACCAGCCTTCTTTCCATTTCTTCCAGCGTAATGTGTTGGAAGGACATTAACAATCGATGACGCACACCAAATAGGTTATCATATGAACTCTACGTACTTGCGACCAACACTAAGTTGAAAAAAAAGATGAATCAACAGTTAAATCGTGGCACAAACCAAGGTTAACAATAGAAACGACATATTTAACGTGCAAGCACGATTGTTATCAATTCACGAGGACGTTCAAATAAAGGAGTCCCCAATCTTGATTACAAATCTATACATATTTCTCAACGTATTCAATGGAGAGTGATATAGTTAGGTTGAGAGTATAATCACGGTCATTGGAAGTAACCTAAGGCTTTATTATGTCGGTAATTTAACGTTAAAGCTTAGTTATAACGATGGGTGTTAATATCATTGCACAAATACACACTCAAACTCATACACAGGCACAAATCTCAAGCTCGCTAGATCGCTTATATTATATACGTGCTAATTACAGTTAGAGATAAGCAAACAACGTGAGATAAATCAGTATTACAAGGGGTTTATGGTAACTAACCAGTATTATAGATGGTATAGATTTGCATAGCACCGTTATAGAGTCACAAATAATATACAGCGTACCCTCTATATGGGTGTAATTTTTTATTGTAACCGGTTGATAGACGAGATAAAAGAAAATCCTTCTTCGGATCTTCATTAAAGTTCTCGTGAGTTTGCAAGTTAGGCGAGATTTCTTCTTATATGAAAAAGAAAAGGGCTTTAACCCTCGAGAGATTCAGGAGGGTGGGAAAGCGCCGCGTGAAAATCCCATGTTGACACCAGTTCCTTCACACACATACGAACATCACTCGAAAAAATAGAAAGAAAATAAGGCATCTCCAGGCTTTAGTATGAAAGTGGAGCTTCTTTTTAGAGAGAAGCTCATTGCTTAAAGAACCGCCGTTTTCGCAGACACAACGGCTTATACATGGGCGTGCAAGAAATAATTATTTACACCAATAAATATTTAGAATTCTTTAAAACTCGTTAGCTAGTCTTATGCGAACGCAAGATTTGAAAATTTGAGCTGTGAATAATAGTTGCTTTTTTTCTATCCCCCGGCTTAGCTCAGCTAACTACATAATTCTTAGCTGAGCTGAATTGTAGTTCGAACGCATATTTCAATCGCTGTAAAGTCGACAATATCGACGCAAGCGCATTTTCAAACAAACAAAGATGGAAAGGTAAACAAATTAATAAATCAAAAATTTATTGAATCAGAACTTTCAGCTTGGGTTAATTAAAATAAAAATTACCAGTAATACCTATTAGGAAACTAGTAGCTCACAAAATGGATTTACTGGATATACATTTGGAACAACACAACAGTCTCGAAAAAGGTGAACCATTATGAATTAAAATAAAAATTCAAGACGAATTCTATTAAAAGAACTCCAAATATGTTTTTTGAGGCTAGAATCTTTATCAGATGTCAAAAGTGAGTGACTTTTCTTGCATTCGCTATTGGGCGGAGTAGAATTCGATGAGACCTCTGGCGGAAAAAATTGTAACTAACGCAACGAGTAAAATGATTCGTTTTGCATTGCTTTTGTATTACATTCAAATCAACGTAATTACCGTAAATTCGTACTTTATTTATTTAATTTTGTTCCAGTGACAAGTTTAAAACTGTGTTTTTCTATTTAACTCAACTGTCTTCATTTCTGAGTTAATATTCCTATATAATCAGAGATATTATGGAAGAGGTTAGGTTATTCTATTTTTTGTTTTCATCGCAGATCAAAGAGAAAATAAGTCGGTATTAAAGATTTAAAATATTACTCAATACAAACCTACCATCCCTGCAACTTTTGTAGATATAATTATAGCAAAAATAAAATAAAAACACGAAATCAGACCTAAAACTAAACAGTTAATTGAGCGCTTGTTGTACTTTTCACTCAATACAAACCTACTGTAGTGTCCTTTTGTATAGTTTTACTTATTATGTACTATTGTTCTTATTATATTATCACTATTCACTATGATTATTGCAAGTATACACCGGTTCTCTGGTTACACGCCGAATGAATCAACATTCCCTCGCCTACCAGCCAAACGGTGAGTGACGTGATCGTCATACCTACAGGGCGATACACTACACCTACCTCCCCTGCAACTTTTGTAGATACAATTTTATCAAAAATCGAATAAAAACACGAAATCAGACCTAAAACTATACAGTTAATTGAACACTTGTTGTACTTTTCACAAATATCAACCATACCTACTACAAAAGAAAAAATATTAGGAGTCAAAATTTAGTTTAACAACACAAAATACTAAAGCACAATCAAAAGCAAAAGTCTTACGAAACACACACTGAAAATAACTAAAACAGCAAAATAAAACCACTTAAATATCAAAGGGCTTATACGGCAGCTGATTTGTTTTACTCGTTGCTAAGATGAAGTTGACATTTCAGAGCGCCATCTATCGAATTCTACTTTTCCCAATTTAACTTAGCTAAGAAATTTTGCTAAGTCAAAAATCCGGCATACTTGGCGGAGGCAGGGGGGGAAGTCAGTTGATCTTAGTTAATCTAACTTTCAACTAAAATACCTCTGATGCAATTCAAAAAACAAACACAGCAGCGTGTTAAAAGCTTTCTTGCGCAGATTGTCTGAATCATAGCTGGTGTAACGCTAAGACATGCTTCACAAATGCGTTCTTTTAGATCATCTAAATTATAAAATACTTCAACCTAGAATTGTAATCTTGCATCAGAGCTGAACATAAGGGAATATTTGGCAAACTTCTGTTGACGCAAGATTTGGCGAAATACTATCAGTCACGATTTATATTTTTCTCCATAAACAGCTGCATTTTGTGTAATTTTGGTAAAGCCATTTTTTTTAAAGATAAAATTCTCCCTCAATTCGATATTCAAAATTACCGCTTAAATTTATAGTTCCTGTGGCCAAATTTCAGATGGCCTGTTAAACAGTAGTCACTGCTGACAACGTAAGAGTTACAATTCTGGGTTAAAGAATTTCATGATTTAGAGGATCTTGAAGAACGCATTCAAGAAGCTATGATTCTGACGGGGCCTGCACAACACTTCTAACACGTTTTGCAGCTTGCAAGGATTCTGCAGGAAATAATTTTGAAAACTTGCTGTAACTTTTGTTCGCTTCATGAAATATTGATGCTTTTGTTATTATTAATTTTAAAAAAATACCGAGTTTATGCTATCGTATTCCAACTAGAAAGACACGCAAGTTTTGATGACAATATACAGGGGGTCCCATTTGAAAATAAAAAGTGAGGTGAAGCTACCATAGGGCTGTCAAATGTAAAACATTTTCATAAGTCATTAGGAAGGTACTCTTAATGTCATTCAATGCAGTTTTTTCATTTATCAATTCTCAAATAAGCGAGATATTGCCTGTATACGATAACTGAGTACACCCGGTATCTTCAAGAACACAAATTAATAATAGACTAATTGAATGAACTGAAAAATTGGTTTCAAATATCACTTTACCAGTCAAACATTCCAGTTGTAAAATAACTATCGGATTATGGTGACATAAGTTAAAACTAAATATCTGGGAACTGAGTATAAAAAACACATATCCATGAATGGGGTCAACACAAAAATTATAAATTCGTTTTGTTATCCTTTTTATGAGCACGTCCATGGATTACGACTCAATTCTTATTATGGGGTCCTTCGTTAGATAAAAGAAAAACTTTATTCTGAATATTTTATTAAGCATGCTTCATTTCAAACACTCTTAACTTTTTTTTAACACGATAGAAATCCTGTGAGCTATCTCGTACTTCAGATCTGAGCTGCATAGTCAGAGCCGGTTTCAGTCAGTTTAGCGATAGCACTATCTTCATTACAATATATCAAATGTACAATTTAAGAAGGGATCGAAGTTAATGTGAGAAACTCTTAACGTTTTTTTATAATTTTTTTTTCAAGAAAAACTGCTTGCAAAAATAAATGAATGATTGTGTTTCAACAAATTACGGTTTTTGGCTCGCGGCTTTGAACAAAAGAAACAACAATATGAGATAACATTCCCTTCTAACTTTATTAATAATAATATCAATAGGGTACAAGCATAAACTTTGCTATTGATGGGAATTGACGCTTTATCAGTTCTCCTAACACCTTGCATGCCTACTTTTTCAATAAAAATAAACTTTACTTTTAAAACGACTTTGAAAATCATAAATTTTTTTTTTTTTATTTTTGCTTAACGTGCCTCGACAGCGCTGGTCATTGGCACAGAAAAAATAAATACAAATATTTACATAATTTTTACAAATATTTAAATTAGATTTTACAGTATAGATTGGTAGCTTTCAGGAACTGTAAGACTTTCTTGATTTCGGTAGGGCAGTGAAGCATTTCCTTGAGGTTGGGCCTAAGATCAAGTTGTTTGTATATAGCAGCAAATTGTTTGCAGTCAGTCAGTATGTGCTTAACGGTCACAATATCGTTACAGCTATGGCAAACGGGACGATTTCCTGAAGACATCAGATATCCGTGTGAGAGTTTGGTATGACTGATTCGGATTCTTCTGATTGTAGTAGCCTCTCTCCGGGTTAAGAAGTTCAGGGAGAGAGGAGAAGTGGATGGATGGATATCATGAAGTGCTGTCGTACTATTGCGCCACAGGTGTCGCCAAGAATCTTGTGTAGCGTTTTTGAAGTGGATCTTCAGGTCGGTTGCGAGTTGGACAAGGTGTGTTGAGTCGTTATTAGTGGTAGCATCTTTCGCGTGGCGGTCCGCAGTTTCGTTACCATCAATGCCGATGTGAGATGGAAGCCAGATGAGAGAGACTGTTATATTTTGAGCAACGAGAGTTTGATAGATGTCGTGTATATTCTGGACAATTGGGTGGTCAGTGAAGATTGACTTGATTGACTGAATGGAGGAAAGGGAGTCTGTGCATATTGCAATATTTTTGTGGGGTAGGTGGATGCTTTTGAAAGCTTGAAAAATGCTTTGTAGCTCACCTGTGTGAACGCTACACACTATAGGTAGGGTGAAGGAGCTTATGAGTTCATGCTTCGTGGAAACTGCACAACCAACACCGGAGTCAGTTTTGGAAGCGTCTGTGTAGAGTATTAAATCATAAGGTTTTTTTTGTAGTAATTCTAGGAATGCTTTCTTTATAAGTGCAGTGGGAGATTCATGCTTATTATAAATGGTAAGTGAGGTATCGATTGTAGGGATATTTTTGGTCCAAGGTGGAGAAGAAGGTAGAGGGAGCGGGGAGGTCAGAGAAAGGTCGGTATCTTTGAGTAAAGGAGTGAGTATTTGGGGGATAGATTTTATAATTGTTCGAGGGTAAGTAGGGGGATTAGTCCGCCAAAACGCGCTTTACGACATAAAGATGGCTGCCCCATATGGTGTGACGTCATTTGCTTACGTTCTTATTCGTGTATCACGCTCTGAGTTCTTGTGACCTAATTTGTTTCTGAAAGCTTTAAAAATGGATAAAGCCGAAAAAAAAACTTTGTATTCCAAGTATTGCATTGTTCCAGTGTGTAAATCAACGTCTATTAAAACTCCAGATAAAATATTTGTTACTTTACCTGGTGGCGCAAGCAAAAATACACTTAAGAGAAGGGCATTACTTTTGTTTGTGAAGACCATTTTAATGTGGGTACCTACTTATATGCTGGTAATTTTTATTCCTCAATAGTTTGAGGTTATGTACCCATATGTCTAGGAATCAACCATAAAAACATCATTTTCTTACGACCACACATCGAAATATGGTTGGTATATATTATATAAATAAAACATAGTTTGAATGGTACCTACGATATTGCTTTAACTCCTCTTATTTTCTCTGCATTAAAGCAGCTGTTTGACTTCATAAATTCAAGCAGCATAAATGAGTCTACTTGGGGCAAGTTATCAGTTTGTGCTTTTACAAAACCTTCGCTAGCCATATCTTTACTCACAAAATATGGAAGAATCGTCACTGAACACTGAACTAGTAAATAAAATATATTCTTCCAAAAGTTTTAAAATATACTCGGAAATATCGAATATTTACGACCACATTCCACTTCACTTTGACTTTAAGAAATAAAAAACAGCACACACAAACACGTAATGGTCTCAAACAAACATATAAATGATATTTTCACGTCGATGAAGCAATTAATAGTTGATTAAAATACAATATAAACACACAACTACACATAAGCTGATGCAATACCGGCCATATTGACATAAGTAAACACAAGAGATATGACGTCACACCTATCATCGGTAGCGTTCGGAAATCCTCGGGTTGTGGTCGGAAAGTGCATTGAAATTTGAATTTTATTTTAAAATTTGGGAGTAATTTTCAATGGAAACTGGTTTATTTCCTATTATTAGTAATTTTTGATATCATATTTACTATTATAAATTAATATCCAAGCAAAATATGGAATATGCGTGTACTATAACGATCGTTACAATAATCTCGATGATTTGTCGATTTGTCTCCAAAGTTCGGTAAAAGCTGTTTAAATTCTTGAAGTGTTTGTGGAGATGGTTCGTAGGCACAAATTTGTGCAAAAGCAGCTTGAAACTTGTACGTAAATCTGCGCAGTAACAATTATTCTGTACGTCGCGACTAACACAAATGCATCTCCAAACAACAACTGTCCCACCTTTGAATGGATGAACTTCCTGCTGCACTGCTCTTCATCTGTATACATGTTAATTATATTCGATTTCTTTCTGATTTAATCAATAGTTATTTGAATATGTTATACATTGAAATGTTTTGAAAAAAATCGATTCTTTTTTCTTCTAAAATTACCGGAAAATGTTGTTGAACGTGACGAAAATAAAATATTGTGTAGTTTATTTACGATAAAAAGACGCTGCAATACAAAATATTGTGATGTTGCCAAGCTAACTAAAACTAGAAAAGTCAATTTGATGTTAATTTGACAATCTGATGTTAGATTTATGTTAGATTGACAGTTCTTATAATGAATACAAATAGCGAATACTATTACTTACGTCTCTTACAGCAGTGAGAGGAAGAAGCGAGCCCCCATTTCGACATTCCTGTTCAACATAGCTTAACAAAGATGTTACCATCCCTTGACATCTGCTGTTCAGCTGCTTCGGCATTTTATTATTTACACACTGCAGATTAGCCTAAATAATTAGTTATGAAAATAACTGTTTTTTCAATCTCAAAAAAGCAATGAATTTAAAAGCACCAAAAACACTTGTGAATATTAGACGAAGATTGAATGTCAATAAACGTCAAAACAAACTGGAGAATTTCACCAGTTGATCTGACAACGTCTTGAAGTTTTGCCAACCCGTTAGCTGTAAATTGCCCTGGCTGTTGAGGATAAATTATATTCACGGTTGGTAAATTAATATTTATTCTGATAATCAGGAAAGTAACTAAAAATGACATCATCGTCTTTTTATAATGTTCATATTAAGAAGTACCGCATTCATAATTACCATTTCGATAGCTTAAAAACAACATCGTCGTGTGCTTTAGAATGGTTTAACTCGCGTAGTAAGCATTACTTCGGAATGACTAAAATATATTCTCGTAGGAAATTTGACGCTGTACAAAAAAGAGCAGTTATATTTTTTGATACTCCCACTCCTCTCAAAGTTATTCAAGATTAAAGTGAAATTAGTAATAAGTTTTGCCAAATGTTTTCAATTTTTCGACTCTACAATCAGCATATTGCATGTATTTGGATAAATTCATTACACCCTTATATTTGAAGCAATTGTGTCTGGCAGTTTGAGAGAAAAAATACGGAAAATAATTCACAGTTTTCTGTCAAAATTGTCATATTTCAGTACTTAAAGCGTGTTAGTAATATCCTCGCAGAGTTTTTGAACATTACTTTTCAAATAACAGAGGCCGTTGACAAAATGAGCAACAACTATACTTCTCGGTCTATGTGCCCTGACAGACATTGAATTACACTTTCCACTCCTCTCAAAGTTATTCAAGATTGAAGTGAAATTAGTAATAAGTTTTGCCATTTTTTCAATTTTCCGACTCTACAATCAGCATATTGCATGTATTTGGATAAATTCATCACACCCTTATATTTGAAGCAATTGTGTCTGGCAGTTTGAGAGAAAAAATACGAAAAATAATTCACAGTTTCTTGTCAAAATTGTCATATTTCAGTACTGAAAGCGTGTTATTAATATAGACCCTCGCAGAGTTTTTGAAAATTACTTTTCAAATAACAAAGGCCGTTCACAAAATGAGCAACAACTACTTCTCGGGCTATGTGCCCTGACATACATTGAATTACACTTATTAGTTAAACGGGTCTGGAATATCTGCACGATATAACCAACCATTCTGGTTTGTAATTAGAAGGGATAACGTAGACTGGTTTCGGTGTATACTTTGACAAGTTTATCTGAAGCCGTGAAAGGAATGTAGTCGAAAACATTCGATATTGCCACGTTAAACTATGAAAAAGCTAAGGTGCTACGTATGTGGTGATAATAATTAGAAAAACGACTTTTTATTATCAACAAAATGATTGAACGTTAATTCTTTAATGTGCTTGTTTCCTTGTATTTTTTCTATTGACATTATTTTTTCAAATTATGAATATTAAAAAATGAGCATTAAAAAGTTTGTTATGGGCTTCTCCAAGCTCTGGCAGCGTTGTACGAAAACCATAATTACCACACCCTCCGAATTACATAATTGGTGATTTTTATCGAAAGCTGACTTCTTATTGGCAAACGCGTGCGTGTGTTCTTCCCTCTCACTTCCTCAATTGACTGATCTTGATCTATCCAGTGGCGTTAGTATTGTTAGTGACCTTTGTGTTTTCAGTTTTACTCGGTAAAATAGGTACCGTACGCCATTTGTACGTTTATGACAGATGTTTCTTCGCCTCTTACCGATTCCCAGTAGCTTCAGATAAACTTGCCAAACTATACAGATAATGTCGGGGCAGAATAAGTGGTTGTTTCTTCTTAGTGAACGGTATCTGTTCTTTGAAGAGTAATTTTGAAAAACTTTCTAAGCAGTTATAAGACTATTAAATTATTATTTTTGCGTCTTTTTCCTTATACTTAGAATACAGGAAAATTATTTTCAAATAACCGCTCAGGAAATTCTGTCGGCTGCAATTTCTTTCCCATTTTTGTTTTCATTCAATCACGATGAAGCGACGGTCCTGTCATGAATCTATTTTATCAAGTAGGAATAAAGAGATTTATTTCCAGAAGTAGGTATTTACGAAACGAGGATTCTTTTACAGCTCAAGGCAATTTTGTTTCGCGGATATAATTTCCCAAAGAAAAGAAGTCTTCTACTCCTCTCACTGATTTAATTAATACATTATATAAATTAACAAAATATAGGTTTTTCGCCGTTGAAAAAAAAAAACGCTACCGATGATTGCTGGACTTTGGTAGTTCATTTGTGGTAGGCTCTTGGGGTTTATTTAATAATATTTCATATACAGGGTGTACCAACTTTACGACAAACTTGGATTTATGGGTTATTTTAAGAGATATCAAAAAATGCGATGAACAAAAATAGTAGATGTCTCTAAGGTCCATATTTTGAAATTATATCGAACTCTACAGAGTGCTGCATAACTCCGTTACAAACCAAACATATGATTTTTTGAAGGGAACACCTGTATATTATAGCGAATTCGGATTGCTTACATTTTTTTGAAGCTTTTGATATAATGTTCTGCTACGTTATACAGAGTCTTTCTAAAGATATGGACACGTTTATGTGAAAATCGTAGGCAAATCAACGCTCTGTAGCTTGTTGTACGTTGAAGAAGAAAAATGTATTTTGCCATACAGAGTTTCGTAATATGATGTAATATTTCCGTATCCTATTGATTTCCAATTATTTTCTTTCTAGTATACAGGGTGGATGGAAACTCGAACCTGTCATTTTCTTTGTTCTTTCAATGGAACACCCTGTATTTTATAGCAAAAATGGAATCTTCGATTATGTAACTTTAATTTTTGTTAATCATTCCCTATACCCAACGTTTATAAAAACAGAGTTATTTAGTACTATTTATCGTAAACTAAAATTCTTGACCTATTATGTGAAAGCAATACACGTTGTATGTTACAAAAAATCCTAATTAATAATAAATTTCAATAAACAATTTATTCTAAACAAAACTAACCACCAAAAGTATAATCCTAATCGTAATATTAAGCTAAAGGTTCAAAGTGTTCACCGTTAACATCAATGCAATACTGCAGTCTTAGTTCAAATGATTGATATTTCTCAGCATATCAACGTTAGCAGATCGAAATGCCCCACTGATTCTCTCTTTTATGTCATCTCTAATAGCCGGGGGACTTCATAAACTTATTTTTCACAAGACCCCAAAAATTAATATACTTTTGTTAAATCGGGAGACCGAGCTGGCCAATCAGTTGGGCCCCCTCTTATAGCATTGCATCGATGTTAACGGTGAACACTTTACAGGGGCTCCCATTTGAAAAATCATATGTTTGGTTTGTAACGGAGTTATGCAGCACTCTGTATAGTTCGATATTATTTGAAAATATGGACCTTAAGGACATCTACTATTTTAGTTCATAACATTTTTTGATATCTCTTGAAATAACGCATATACCTAAGATTGTCGTAAGACTGGTACACCCTGTATATGGGCGTGTAGAGAAATATTTCTTAACAAATAAATGCAGAACCAGTCTTGAACTCTTGTTGCTGTCCAGACATGTGATGTATGTTTGAAAAAACTTGATTAGATGCCAATTTCAATTTTTTGTTCAATAATATCAGCTGCAACATCCTACCTTCCTTGCAAGGAAGTATTTACCTATCCGTTGCTATCTTGACCAGAGTGTCCAGGGATCCAGATCAGAGACACTTTGTCGTGTATTCCTATTAAGGAGGGTATTTCATGAAAAAATGTCCCCAACTCTTTGTCGAGCTGGATTTATATTCTAAAATAATTATAAGAAGGGCTGAAAGCGAGCACGAGTATATTTTAAAAATGGCAAAATCGTAGCTTGTTACTCGATTATTCATTATTATATTCGAGAATCGATTAATTAGTAGAATAATAAAATGAAGAGAGTGCATATGCACGCGTCAATGTTCTGTTATTTTCGGCAGTGTTTCAAAACGGCATTCAAAATTTAGATCGAACTATCTATCTGTTTCGACAAAAAAAATGTTTTCGATATAAAAGATCCTCTAAATTCGTCTAGAGGGGTATTTTGGGACGAAAAATTGACTGCCACAGTTTGTTTCTGTATAAAATCATTTATTCCTCTCCAATTGAAGTCATGAAATTGTCGAAAATCCACTTTTCAAAACTAAAGATACCCATAACTCGACTAATATGATAGGTAGAACGTTCTAGTCTTCACCAATCAATTCAGGAAAAAAATGTACATATGCCAATGGATTTTAAGTCCATTATTTCGCGCAATAAGTTAGAGAAACCAGTTTATATTGAATATCTCCATATCAACCCTTTGCTTCAAAATTTTCGACAATAAAAATGTTTTCGACATAAGAAATGCTCAAAATTTGTCTGGATAGGTTTTAGGGACAGGAAATTTACTGCCACAGTCTGTTTTTGTATAAAATCATTTTTCCCCTCCAAATGGGGTCATGAGATTTTTGAAAATTTACTCTTCGAAACTTAAGATACTCTCATTACTCCACTAATATGATAGATAGAAGGTTCTAGTCTTCACCAATCGATTCAGGGGAAAATTTCACTTACTCCAGTGGAGTATGTGGAGTCGACAACTACAGGCAATGAGAAAGTTAGCAGAAAGCATTTTATATCGAAAAATATTTCCATACCTACGCATTGCTTCAAAATTTTCTACAAAAAAAATGTTTTCGACATGAAAATTGCTTAAAATACGCTCCTTCAATTTACTGATAACCATATACAGGTTGGAACGAATTCTATAACTAAAAGAAATGGCAATCAAAATCAGCCTCAATATGAAGATTTAGGGCGGTTTTATCAATGCTCGGTTGAATATTGTAGCCTTCGGCTAAATCTTAGCTGTTGGTCAAAGTGTTTATCAACTACCAGTTTGCATTAGCTGGCAGTCAAACTTTCGGCTATCCTAGCTGCCACTATCACACATTTTGCAACAAAGATTATTTAAACTTTTGATTGTGTTATTATCGTTTAGGGTGAAATCGAGAGGCTTATTTGATTCATTTATAGTAGTTTAGTAGCATCCAGGTTCTGTGTGTATTTTATTTCATTGTTATTGTCAATGGATCTTGAAGAACTTGACGACCTTTTCGATGAAGAGCTTGGAGCTTGGCAAAATATTGGAATTTGTAGAGTACGAAAAACGACCATATACTGTTGAAGAACGGATGAATCCCTTTGAAGAGCTCGATAATGTCGAGTTTATGACTCGGTTTCGTCTATCTAAGGGCGGGTTTATCAATGCTCGGTTAAATATTGTAGCCCTCGGCTAAATCTTAGCGGTTGGTCAAAGTGTTTATCAACTGCCAGTTTGCATTAGCTGGCAGTCAAACTTTCGGCTAACCTAGCTGCCACTATCAAGTTGATGTTAACCATAGAACATACAGTTAAATACGAGAAAGTGGTGTTCCGTTATTCTAACCAAAGATTCTAACTGACAACTGTGTCATGATTTTTTCATGTTTGCTCATATTTTGCAACGAAGATTATTTCAACTTTAAATTTGATTGTGTTATTATCGTTTAGGGTGAAATCGAGAAGCTTATTTGATTCTTAAATAGTAGTTTAGTAGCATATAGGTTAACCAGGTTAACCAGGTCATGGTTAAAAGGGTGGTTGAAAGAACAACACAAGAAATACTGGAAGAATACGACTGGGCAAAAACATGGGAAGAAATTCATAAAAGAACCATCAGAAAAAGTAGCGAAAGAACTGCTCTCAATGAGCAGGAACAAACTGCGCACCACTACGGGGCTACTTACGGGACACTTTCCCACAAAGGAGCACCTAAACAAAATAGGGCTGTACAACGGAGACCTTACATGCAGAAGATGCAAAAAGGATACCGAAACAGCTCTGCATATACTATGCAACTGTGAGTCGCTGGACCACAGAAGGCAGAAACTTTATGGTAGAACCCAAATGACTCCAGAAGACTTCTACAATCAACCAGCTAAGAACCTGTATGAGCTAATACAGGGAACGGATTGGCTGAATAGGTTGTAGTCAGAACACTAGGAGTATCCACAATAAGCCCAGGAGGCTGAGGTGGTACCGGCGAAAGGACGGCTCCGAAGGGGAAAAAAAAAAGCATATAGGTTTTGTTTGTATTTTATTTCATTGTTATTGTCAATGTATCTTGAGGGACTTGACGACCATTTCGATGAAGAGCTTGGAGAGTGGCGAGATATTGGAATTTGTGGAGTACGAAAGACGACCATATACTGTTGAAGAACGGATAAATACCTTTGAAGAGAGTTTCGATTATCCAAACCCAGTGTTCTCATGATACTCCAACAAATTCCAGCTATTCTCGCCAAGTCACAGCATCCGTCTTTTTGTATTCTATTATACTTTTATGGTGAACGGCTACTTTTATAAGTACCTAATTGTCGCTCTCACACCGTGAATTTGGGATATCTTTTTTGTTTTGTGGACATGCTCAAATGCAAACAACTCAACAAAGCACAACATAGACGAAATAAAAATAAAAGTACCACAATTTTGACACTGACAAGTGAAATTTTCCACGATGTTGTCAGAGTAAGCTTACGGTAAAATAGAAAAATAATAGCTTTTACCTCTATATTCTTGATTCAGTGTGTTATATATGTTATATGCGAATAAAATTGATAATATGTATATTTCATGTAACGGGTGATCCTCCTAACACCAAATTAAAATGAGAAATTTACGCTCTGACAACATTACACTCACCGTTCATAACCCGAACAAGGTTGTCAAATGCTCAATTACACTTAGCCTCCAGTTAGCTAGCTGACGGTTATGTGGTGCATTGATAAACGCTTTCTATTGTAACCGAGACTTTGACTGGCGGCTAGAGATAGCTGAGGGCTACGTAGCTGACAGATTTAACCGAGCATTGATAAACCCGCCCTAAACCCAGTATTCTCATGATACTCCAACAAATTCCAGCTTTTCTCGCCAAGTCACAGCATACGTCTTTTTGCATTCTATATACTTTTATGGTGAACGGCTACTTTTATAAGTACCTAATTGTCGCTCTGACTCCGTGAAATTGGAAAATCTTTTTTGTTTTGTGGACATGCTTAAATGCAAACAACCCAACAAAGCACAATATAGACAAATTAAAAATAACAGTACCACAATTTTGACACTGACAAGTGAAATTTTTCACGATGTTGTCAGAGTAAGCTTACAGTAAAATAGAAAAATAATAACTTTCACCTCTATTTTCTTGATTCAGTGTGTTTTAACAAAATATGCGAATCAAATTAATAATATGTATATTTCATGTAACGGGTGATCCTTCTTACACCAAATTAAAATGAGAAATTTACACTCTGACAAAATTACACTCACGTTCATAACCCGAACAAGGTTGTCAAATGCTCAATTACACTTAGCCTCCAGTTAGTTAGCTGTCGGTTATGTGGTGCATTGATAAACGCTTTCTATTGTAATCGAGACTTTGACTGGCGGCTAGAGATAGCTGAGGGCTACGTAGACAGATTTAACCGGGCATTGATAAGCCCGCCTTAAGTGTCTCATGACTTAACTTGTGAATAAAATGTGCCAACACCTGTTAGTAGACGTGTGAGCTATTTATTTTCTATTCCTATGTACATACAATGATCCAATTTTCTTTATATACAACTCTGGCATGCCACATCGATTCACTCGGCGTAGATCAAACAAGGACCTTCGAGATAAACCCTATCATTCACGTCTTATATGGTCAAACTCAGCCATGATTCAGGATTGTATATAAACGGTTCTCTCTCTCTTTTTCTTTTGGTATATAACTTCATTTTATGTGCATCGATACTTCATAATATAAATAAAATTTCAAATTCTATACTTTTTGGATTTCTGAAATTGGTAACAAATGATTTAAATTTGATCTGAACCTTCTTTGGTTGAGTTAAATATTTGAAGCAAGATTTTTTGTATCAAATATTTTGAAAAACCGAAAACTACTTTCGATTGTTGGAAATAAGGCACAAATTATACAGCGTTGTTGAAAAGGGATTATAAATGAAACTTCTTTTAGCGTACGGTCGTTATCTTACAGTACAGAACAATTAAATTTTGATAAATAGCACCGATATAAAGTGATTCATTGCTACTATTTTTGAAAAGAGAGAAGCTTTTTTGTGATTCGTCATTCACCCTAGATGTTCATCATCCTAGAATTCCAAAAATGTCTCATGTCTGCTACGAATTTTTTCATACCGACTGAAAAATAAATTATTCCACAAAGCTAGACAATTTTATGAACATCATGGTCCAAATGGCTTCGGAATGTAATGTGCGAGCACACGCATCAGTAAAAGCCCGCTACGCGCTGGAGATTTTGAAAACCGCACTTTTAATTGATTCCGAGATAGCTGCTCGCTAAACCCCCCACAAATCCCATCCAATCTCATCGGCTTTCTGTTGAGTTCTGTTTGTGGCACACTTGTAAGTTTTCCTTCTCGATATGGCGATCCCTCGACCCCAAAACTAACTCTCTTATCATTTTAATGACTTAATCCTAAAAGCTGCGTCTCTGTTTAGAAACATTAGAATTCAGTCTCGATGGAAACTTGACGATTCAAATGGCGAATTACATTTCGGTATTGATTGTTTTTTACTTTGTTTGGAATCATTATGTAAACTGTAGATATCCTCAGAAAAAAAATAAATCCAGCTTTTAATTACTATAATTTTCAATGGGAATTGTTGTTTATGCTGGTAAAGCCCAAAGCTGTTCAACGCTTCAAGTATTCAGGGACTCCCTATGTAATTAATCAGTTACAATCAATAAAAATACAAATTCTTAATAAGATCTCAATCGTAAAATCACCTGAAATATTTCGTTAAATAATATGTGTTAAATTATGAAATTATTTTAAATTATTCCTAAGCTCAAACCAAAAGTAAAAGCTCCTGTTATGCTGGTTGCTCTTCTAGTGTATGTCAGCTCTGAAAACGTGGTTAGTCATGATAAAACTGATCTCATCCTCATCGCCAAAAGAGCCCTTGCAACGCGCAGCTGCGGTGAAGGATCTGCGGATAAACTAACATACGATTCACACCTACTCTACAAAATAAATTAAGAGAAAATGGCCCTTTTTAAGTAGCTGTACCTTCGCCGGCACCACCTCAGCCTCCTGGGCTTATTGTGGATACTCCTAGTGTTCTGACTACAGCCTATTCAGCCAATCCGTTACCTGTATAAGCTTATACAGGTTATTTGCTGGTTGGTTGTTGAAGTCTTCTGAAGTCATTTGGGGTCTACCATACAGTTTCTGCCTCCTGTGGTCCAGCGTCTCACAGTTATACAGCACTATTTTGCTGAGGTGCTCCTTTGTAGGAAAGTTTCCCGTAACTTGCCTCGTTATGGTGCGTAGTTTGTTCCTGCTCATTGAGAGCAGCTTGTTCGACACTTTTTCTGATGGTTCTTTTATGAATTTCTTCCCATGAATTTGCCTGAGCGTATTCTTCCAGTGTGCCCTAGTGGCTATCAGACTGCCTGTATACAACTGTGATGAGACTTATAGTTATCTATAGGAAACCGAACTGGAGCAATCAAAACTTCAGAGGCTTGTCTGTTTGTGCAGACTTATTCATCCGTCTTCAGCTATTCATCTCAGTTATTCAAAAATAACAGACGTACACAAAATGGTTTCCTGAAATGAGAAGTCATTCTGCATAGAAGATAACCATACAATATTCAGCTGAATTGGAATGGGATAGAAATATAAAGTGAGGATGTAACAATGTAGAGAGTGTTATCTGGACCATAGACAACCTTGATCTGGACTATCCTGGAGACTTTTTAGATAAAGCTCCTAATTTTTTCAAATATATGAGATATTTTTTGAAGCAGATAAGTTCATTCTGTAGTAGTCAGCTAGGAATCCAATTGGTGATTGATACTGTGTTTGGTTTGATCCCAGCAATTATATTCACACTGGGTGATGAAACATCCAGTATATCTTGAATATATTTTCAAATGAGAAGTTTAAAACAATTTTTCAGGAATTTCTGTCATATTCATCGAATTTTTTCCTAAATTTGAGTAGACAATTCAACAATCACAAATACATTGGAAACCCTTCGCATTTTAAGCATGTTCTCGTCACGCATTCGGGCTACATATCATTCCGCCCCACCCGTTACAGAGATTTGGTATTGACAAATGCCATTGTTGGGCCATATAAATTGTATTCGGGTTGACATTTTGCGTGTGTCGACACGGTCCAGCCGCTCCGGAACAAATGAGTAATGATAGAGATTGCTATCGATGGCTCTACGGCTCTATGGCTGTGTACAACCGGTGGTAGAGGCGCCGGGCGCTCTCTCCAGTGAGCGTCGGTTATCGCATTCAACAGAGCCTGACTCCAACAATAGCATAGATGAGTGATGCGATCAGACAGATAGACGGCGTTCAATTAGGCCAGGAATCAAACAATTGAGTATTTTACAAGTTGAAGAAGCTATATTCGATACAAACCATATTTTAACAATAAATATCACAAAAAAATTGTTCACAATGTTTAGAAAGTCTGGTTTTAGAAGTCATCATTCCTCTGAAAAAAGTTTCTTACTTCTGGAAAGAAGAAATTAGCGAAGGAAAAATTGTTATTGGTGTATTTTTGGACTTTAAAAGAGCATTTGAAACTGTGGATAAAGATAAATTAGTTTCTAGCAACTGGAAAGAAGAAATTAGCGAAGGAAAAATTGTTATTAGTGTATTTTTTGACATCAAAAGAGCATTTGAAACTGTGAATAGAGATAAATTATAGTTGTAAATGCCAAACATACGGTGAAAATGGGATATACTGGATCAAAAAGTGTTGCCTAGGTTACATCTTACTGCAAAGATTACCTTTTCGCCCAATTATCTGAGCTATAAAACGTCCTTTTTTACACAATCGATTATAGTAGTATTTATAGAATGCTTAGAAGTGTATAATAGCTATAGCCTACCATTATATATCAAAAATTCTTCATCTGTTGAACACTTCAAGCCACGATTAAGAGAAATGTATTATTCGGCATTGAAGTCTCTCCGTCCATTTCTTCATGGTGATCCTCAGCATCTTTTTTATTATAAAAAGTCATATCAGCACTTTTTATAGTAGGAAAAATCATGTCAGCACCATTTTCAGTGGGAAAAGAAAGGTCAGCACCTTTTTCAGTGGGAAAATAAATGACAGCACTCTTTTAACAAGAAAAAGTCATGTCAGCATCTTTTTTAGATGGAAAAATAATGCCAGCATCTTCGTATTGCGAAGAAAAAAGAGTTCTGTTGAAAGAAAGTGGAGATATCAGAATTTGAACATCTGAATAATAGTTATTTATGTACCAAGGCAGTAAAGTGATTCTTTATCGGACGAGTCTGAAATTATGAGACGAGCGAAGCGAGGCGAATAACAGGCGAGTCCGATAAAGACATTTTACTGACGTGGTGCATACAAAATTCTATCGCCAACTGCTCAGAATTCAGAATATAAAAAACTGAGGTATATTTTATACTATTTTATTATGACAAAGTAAACAGCACATATAGAACAAATCTACTCATTATTTGTTATATTTAAATTGAAGCTACATCCTGAACCATTATAAAAGTTAATTCCTGAAGTAAAAGGAGTTCCAACAATAATTTGTTATAAATAAATCGCAAGGAAACTATTATCAAGCCGTAATAGGGAGAAGCGTGACACTGACAGATGATGATTTTCGAGTATTGTCAAAGTCAAAATACTTTACCAGACGCATATGTCACTTTACCAGACGCATATGTAAACTGATTGTTTACTTCCGGAAATCAATCTGATAATTGACGGTTTTACTGACGGTTGGCGATAAAAATATTTACTGGAAAACTATGGTTGAAATTCTTCATTCCCAATAAAACAAATCCTTTCAAGCATTTTTTTATTGACCAATTCAATTGTTTTAACTCCTACAATATATTGTGGAATTTTTAATTATATTTGGTTTCACTCACTTAATGTTTTAATTGGTTTGAATAGACTGGCCTAACCTGCAGTCAAACTAAAACAACAATGGAATCGAAGAGTGTTACGATAAGTGAGATAGACGAAGACCCTTCATGTCATCGATTAAACTGTATTGCTTTAGTGACAATAGACTCTGCTCATTGACTGGAAACTTGCAAACATATCTATTAAAGAGGAAGGAATTTCATGTGGTTTGATTGGATACTGTTGAGGTTTAAAGGCAAACATGGCATTGTTCGACATGAAAGAAGACGATTCGAACTTCAATAATACAGTCTTTTGAGTATAAATATTTCCTAATAGCACTGAGTTCGTCTCTGGAGGTTTTTCCGCATCGCATCAGTTGGTTTTGTCTTTGAATATCTGGAAAATTAGAAGGTCAAAATCTTTTTATTTACACACCATTCGAATCCAAGCAAACAAATTAGTGATTTATTATCTTCGTCTTGCTTTTTCCATAGAACTTTCTGTTGATCTAAACTCAGTTTTGAGGTGTCTTAATTAAGTTTACTCTTCCAACTTTTTCCCTTACGAATAACAATTGTTATTGAATTACGGCAAAAAGTTTTGGATGCTTCTGCAGATTGCTTAGTAAGATTTTTTTTTCAGTAAGAAGATCTTCAAACAAATCAGAGGTGGGTTAGAAAATTTTCTCCAATATCGATTACAGCCGAACAACGCCTCTGCAAACTTCCATTATAAGGTCGTTGAAGTAGACTTTCTCCGTTAACGGTCCAAGTCCTTGGAGTGTCTGTGGAGGTGGTTCATGTAAATTCAAAGCTTTTTGTAGCTAGTTTGGGCTATCGAGTGGGCATTGCAAAATGCGAGATAACGAAGGGTGAATGGAGTGATTATTTTTTCTCCCTCTTCTTGAAAAAAATCCCCTCACAAATTTTTATGCGCAGTGACCATTTTCGGAAGATTACAGATGAATTATCAGTCACTTAAACTCAAAAATATACAGTCTAAAGGTACACATCAAAGTTTATTCAACTGCATGCTAGAAGTTAGTGTATTGGTCTATAAAATAGTTCACTTTTTGATGTTTCACTTTGTTACCAATATTTCTCAAATCTTGAATCACTTAAAACATCCAAGAAATACCTACAAATACTAATACTTTCATTTCCCTACTTGAAATTGGAACTCTCTACGACCAAATCAACTTCTCCCAAACGTTTGAGAAACGCTGGAAATTCGATCAAATTTAATTATCAATTATATAATCTCCGTGAAATTTTTAATTCAATTACCATTCGTCTGAATAAATACTTTCAATTGAAATATTTCTTCTCAGCTACTCGTGCAGACAATCATGTTATAGCAATTAAAAAATATCATTCATGACTGATATTTTTTACTTTAAATTTATAATTCCTGGACATTTCTTATTAAAATCTTCTGTCAGTTTATTTAACTCAGGCAGGGGTCGAACTAAATGTACAGTCATCTTCAAAAGGCTCGCTTAGGTGGAAATTTTTGCTAAAGTTGAATGAGGTAAGATGGACATAAAATCACATGTAGTATCGGTAGCTTGGAGAATTTGGGGACACTCTGTATATGCTGAAAAGGACGCCCATGCTATGATTGCATTACTGTTATAGATGACAGTTTACAGTGTGTTTCCGCAAAACATTCAACGTTGATTAACGCTTATACAATATTATTTATAGATTGAATGAACAATGTTTACCGCAGTTTCTACCAGTCAACCTTGATCGCTATCTCCATCTCTTTCTCTCTCGCTCGTCGCTGAAAGATAATTTCAATTCCCTACAGACCGTGAACTAGTCAATATTAGTTTTCCTGCAAAGTAATGACACACAAAACAGACTTTGAGTACATACGAGATGTTAATAATCTTCTGAAAAGTGTAGTGAACGTTTCCGACATAAATAAAATAAGTCTATCGCGACTAACGGCACTCGGAGAGAACTATGGTAGCTTGATATTAAAATTGGATGTGCATTTGAAAGACGACAATGAAGAACAAGAAAAAGTTTTGGGTTTGGTGGCTAAAAAAATTCCGATAGAAGAAATGTTTCGTGAGAATTTCAATGTACAGGTTACTTTTAAAAACGAGGTAGCTTTATATGAAACGATAGTGCCGATTTTACAAGATTTTCAAAAAGAACACGGAATTGATCAAGTATTCGACAGCATTCCTAAATTTTATTGTGCTAGGTTTAATTTGGACGGAAGTGAAAGAGTTACGGATGACGCTGTACTCGTTTTAGAAAACTTATCCACCAAAGGTAATGCTCATAATATGGAAATTAAAAGGTAGATATTACAGGAATTTTGAAGCTACAGCTTATGAAATATAAAAGTAGTCGATTTTTTTAACATTCTCTCGGAATAGTGACCGTAAAGAAAAATGGAGGAGCTTAAAGTTATGGAAAAAAATGTGAGCTGCAAATTTTAATAATGGGCTTGTTATCAATGAAATATTTTCTCGGTTTTTCTTACGTTATTTTGTAAAACTGAATCATCAAAATAACTAGTGAAATTTTCAGCTCTTGAACTTTCCCCACTACTTAGATATTAGAGGTTGAAAATGGAGCTCCCTTAAAAAGCGACAGAACCGAATGTGACGTCACATTGCATATTGTGCTCTGTACACCGCTGCGTTTCACATAAGAAAGTTGGTTACAGCTGCAATATCTTTAAATTTCAAATGTGCTAGTGATTTTTGCTATTAAAGATGTACTCAGTAGATACTGGATTTATTGAAGCAGATTCTGCAAATTCACCTGAAGTCGATATCTTTATGGTAAGGGACTACATTAAGAGAAACAAAGAATTCACACTTGGTTTCTGAATCGAAATTTCAAAACAATCTATAATACATTGTACATTTTCATATCTGCGTCTGGAGGAAGTAGGAAGTATTTTCTTAACTTGCACAAATGAGTAAAGGTAACTGGCTAATAACGGTATAGTTTTTTGTATAATGCTACATACTCTGGAAAGTGCTACACCAAAATCGTCTCCTAATAATAATAATAATAATAATAATAATTCTTTATTTTCTTTTTGACAAACAACAAAGTTTGTATAGAATTATAGAATATCCTATAAGGTAAATTCAATTTGATCTTTTTTAATGTTAAAAAGATATCAAGCTTGTCCAGCTCACATTTTTTTAGTTAACAAGCTCACAACAAATAATGAATGACTCGAAACTCCCAAATAAAGCTTTGGATTTTTTTTCTATTCAATAGAATATTCCATTTCGTCTGACCTTTTAGTGTCTAGATAAAATGAGCTATTCGGATCTGACATACTTAATTCTGACGAGCTAAATGTAGAAGACGGACCGCTAGTGAAAACTCTTCGTTCATAGGTTTTCCGTCTTTTTCCATTCATGATTTCTTTGGAACGATCTCATTGCTAGTGCATTTTCTTTTTTTAGCCATTATCCAAATATAAAACCCCTCGCCCCGCATTGAATCGCTTTGGAACGTACATAAGCCTTAATGCAAGCCTGAACCCCTATTTCCCGAAATATAGGTTCCATTCGTGTGATATCCTGGATGTGTTAGGACAGTCGGGAAGCAAATAGTATTCATTTACCACTTTTTTCTCACTCCCTTCACAATAAAATAGCGAAACAGTAGGTACAGTCAAGATTCGAGACTTTTTTCTCTTACACAAAACGATACACAATACACAGCTCTCGACTCGCGGCGTTTCAAACGTTAGGTATAGAATATGCAGTGTGACGTCACAGGTAACCACGCCCCGTTTTCGTTCAATCCAACTTCTTTAATTAATTTGAGGGTTAAACGTTCGCGGAAAAATCTAAAATTTTGGGAATCCTTTTAAAATGAGTTTTAGTTTCTAGTTTTAACTAAAAAAATTTCTCTTGAACAAGCCTATTATACAGTATGGTTCGAATTAATTGCTCAAACTGTTTTTAAAGTTTTTTTACAATGAATTGGTCATATCGTAACGTTAAAATTTATAGTTAGAAATTTTGAGGTATGTAAGATCATACAGATGGCGAAAAGTCTATTCGAGCCATACGATTTACACAAGTACGACAAGGAAATATGAGAGAAACTGCTTGAAAGAGAGAGACGAATAATTGTTCGCAGTCAGCGTTGGGCGTGTGTTCAGTTCCAGCTACCAATCTGATATGAAAGCAGCGTTGTCAGTTTAGAATGTTTGGTACTTTGCATTTGACTTTCAACAGGGGATAACGCCGTATTCACTGACAGATAACAATCTGCAATAAATAAAATCTTTACACTGCTTTCAATTTAACAATTATTGGTATTTAACATTCTTGCCAACAAAAATTGGGGATAACTTTTACAGATGAATACATTTGGCAACAGCTGACTGCGCACAATTATTCTTCTCTCTCTTTCAAGTAGTTATTCTCATGTTTTTCTTGTCGTACTTGTTTAAATCGTATGGCTCGAATAGACTTTTCGCAATCTCTATAATGATATCCGTTTCGAAGTATTTTCTCTGGATGGCGCTACTTAAAGAAGGTATACCTGTTAACAAGCCCAAAAACTTTATAATTTTAGAGGGTGTTGGAGTTAGTAACAAGCAGTGGCGATGCAAAACCTCAACTTAATACGAGGTGAAAGAAGAATGGAATATTAAATAAAAAATCAATTGAAATGATATAAACTCCAATTAGTTCCAATTTTAAGATCCAATTAGTTTCAATTTTGTGAAGCTACTTTCAGCGAAAGCAGTACTGACAGGTATTGTTAACAAAATGCTAATGACAATGTAAACATTTGGGTAGATTCCTTTCAAATCGTTCTTCATGATATATTGAAGCAAATGTTTAATGTCTTCAATAGAGTTGGGTAAATTTTGGATCATATTTCATAACTCCTCATACAACTCACAATGTTGAAAGTCACTACTCTCACCTACTTGTAGTTGGCAGTTTTTCAGTACTTATTTGCTCTTTTGGAATTTTTTTAACTTGCTTCAGTCAAAAAGAAAACCAAAAATTTCCAAACTGTTGATTCGAAGACATAAATCACGATTCCATGTTACTTATCACAGAGTCAATCATGGTATTAAAAAATCTGTTTCAGCAGACTTTATAGGTTGATTGCTGCTCAATAACTAAACTAATTTTTTTTTGGCTACCCTTTTGTTTTTAAGATCTTATGGCATATTATAACTGCTTTTCTCAATAACCTGACAATCGTCAGATAAGATAAGTTTTCTTTGAATACAGTTCCAGTTTGTCGCCATTCTTTAATCCAGTCACAAAATGTACGCAAATGTTCAAGAGTAATGCTTAAACGGACTTGTACAGATTGTCATCATTTGCTTATGGTATTGACACGCGTTAATAACTGATACTATTATTCAACGATATGATAAATTCCAAACTTAATGCAAACTAATGTTGCCAGATTAAATGTAAACGAATGATCAGAAACGGAAAATATGAGATTTTTTAATTAATAATAAATATTTATTGGTGTAAAGTGATAACTACTGTACTATTAATATGTACAGGAAAGTACAAGCTACTTCAATAATTTAATTCAGTGTAATGTCTACCAATTAATTTTTTCTGCATGTGAATAAGCGCCCCTCCTTTGAATACTTTATTTTTAGGTTACAGTAATGTTGAAAGAAGAGAAGGTTTTAATCTGGCATCGACGAAACTGATTCTTCAAGATTTAGCTGAATTTCACGCTATTCCCTTGGCGTTAAAACTAAAACGGCCTAAAGTATTCGAGGAGAAGTTGAAAAAATATTGCAATACTTTTATATTTAACAGCAAATTCCACAAAATATTCTTCAAAAGTGCTAGAGCAGTTATAGAAGAAAATCCAAATTGTGGGCTACTGCAAAATAAAATATCCTTACTTGGAGAAGTGGATAATCCAGAAGCATCTGAGCCGTTCGGAACTTTGGTACACGCTGATCTTTGGAGTAACAATACGATGCAAAAATTCACCAACGACCGAACAGCGATTGAAAACAAATTCTTAGATTTCCAGTTTTTGGCTTACGGATCTCCGGCTTCGGATTTTTTATTTTTCGTTTTCACTAGCGTGCAGCTGAACGTTTTAAAAAATAATTTAGACGAGCTCATTTCTACCTATCATAATCACTTCGTAGATGTTTTGAAAAAGTTCGGCATCGATATTGAACCTTTTACTTTGGAAAAATTCATAGAAGAAATCAAAACGCAAACTAAATTCGAAATAGGACACGTATTACAGTTCGTCTTATATATTCTAAATGTCGAAGAAAAGGACAGAGGTTTCAAATTAGACGCTGACAAACTACATGAAATAATCAGTCCGAAGGCCAAAGAGCACACGTGGTTCATTATTGAAGAATGGAATAGAAGAGGCTGGCTGTGAATGAATTTTAAGATTCCTCAATGTATTAAAATAAATTATACAAACTTAATTTTTACGCATTTTATCTTATCTTCAGAGACAAAATAAAATACATGCAGGGAGATGGTTCAATACAAGACCGGGAATAAATGGAAATAAAACGAGTCAATACATAGACAATAACAGTCGGGATGAACCAGGTGAAATAAAGTGAGACGTGGCTGGAAAATTGAGACGACAAGATGATGTGGGAAAGGTGGAAATTTTAAAAGGGATTGAACCAGATAAAATATTAATTGTGGACTGGGCATACCAGGATGGTGCGAAGTAAAACAAAAGTAGACAAAAAATAAACTAAACGGTACCTACCATGAAAATCAAGACATGCAAAGGATCGAGGCAAAACGAGATCATAGGAAGGGGGAAGACGAAATTAGACGAAAAATACACTGAGACGAGACTGGAGAATCGAAGCATGACGAGACAAGATGAGTTGGAGCGAGTAGAGATTGCTGACCAGGTATTCCTGAATAAAGTGTGGTAGGTAACAAAAAGAACTGGGAAAACCGATACGTTATCGAGACGAATCAAAACGAGATGGTGCGCTGGCAGGGTCGCCATGTAATGAATGTAACCTACTATGGATACTTGGTAAATTATAGGTGTGAAAGGGCCACTGAATAGGTGGTGTTGCTGGTCACTCGGTGTGTCATCTCACAGGAATAAAACAACTACCTGTAGCACTGGGACATGTTCTGTTTATTACTTTACTTCACTATGATACATTAAACTACTTATTATTAACACCAATATTAATAGTACTTGAACATCTATAGTAATTGTAATAATAATTAGAATGATTAGAATGGAATGAATAGAATAATTATAATGGAATGAATTGAATAATTAGAATGAATCCTAAAACACTATCGTTAACATATTTATCTAATTCCGCTATCAAATGTGACACTTTACGTCACTCCTTGACGTTAGGTAACGTCACATTTTTCATAACCTTCATATATCAGTTATGAAAAGTAGTTATGTAAAAACTTCACGTAACTGTTTATGTTTCAACATAGAGATACCACATGAGTTTCAAAGAATAATTTATTAATTAGGTAGGTACTGTCAAAACTGACAATTATTTCATTTTTTAAACTGTACAATTAACCCATTATTTCAATTCAATAGTATTTTGAGATTTATAAACATTGAAAACATTATTCAGGACACAGTTATTTGAAGTAAGTCAATTTTCTGGGTGAATACATCATAGTAAAAATACTTCTAACACCATTTGATTCCACTTCAATATTATCATTGTAATTAAAGATTTCATTGAATATTATGAAAGCGCGGAATTAGATAAAACGTTGTACGTAAACACGTTATGAAGAGAGCGACATTGTTCAACACGTGTAAATTGCAGAACTCGCTAGCGCTCGTTTTGGAAAATATTACGCTTGTTAAACAATATCGCTCTTTTCATAACTAATTACGTAAATATCTATTGTACGACGAGTCAAGTTCAACATTAATAAATATAAATAATACTGTTTATGTTTATTTCATGCTCTGAACTTGACTTCGTATGTGCAACCTTCCCAATTCTTATTTATAAAGCAGCTCATGATTTATTGGAAGTAGCTTCAAGGGAATTTATTATTTATATTATTGAAACTTATTGTTTTGACTAAAAGACATCACAATGGGACGAGGCGGTGAAAGAATTGAAACAAAAGGTTACAAGCAATACGAAAATTGTAACAATACAAGCGAAGATATATCTCGAGACAAAATAAGACGAAAGGTAGATTTGGACGAGACTATAAAACTGAAGCCTGGCGAGACAATAAGAGATGGGACAAGAAGGGGAAATACAAGAAATGAGAAGATAAAATATGAATCAAAAATCGGATGTATAAGACAAAAAATAACAGGGTATACATTCGAGATGAGACAAGACATTAAATTATCTATTCCAATTTCAACAGGCTATGATTTGTTAATTAACGAGATATCGATTGAATTTCTTTGTAAGCTGCCTAGAAAAAATCTCGAGAAAATGTATAAGGTGTATAGTAGTTTCACTTGCTTCTATTAGAGCTTAACGATAAACAAAAACCATTAGGTGGAGGACAAGTACGACGAGTGGCTGGTAGAAGAAAACGATCATCCACAGCTAATGACACTTATTTATCAACAGTAGTTGACCCTCGGTAAGTTTTTTTATTATCATCTGGATACCACTTCTCGCAAACTGACACTATTAACAAATAGGCGAAGTTCGGGGATGCCAGAAACCGCGGCCTTATGCCATTAATCAGGACGTTATTATCATATTACACCGTTCGTGACACCTAAAATGGCTGGAAACATTAACGTATATGAAACGAAGCAGCTTGTTGCAAAAATTCCTCGAGTATATTAACTAGTTGCAGGACGTGAATAAGCTGCTGCGAAATTGTCAACATGAAAATAAGGTGATACGATGAAACATGAAAAGGTGAAAAATCTGTAACTTGCCTTGAAACTCACAGTCCCCCCTACCAAAACAAGAAGGCGAGTGTTGTTTTGACTTTTAACCGTTGTGTTTTGGTAGAGGGGACTGATCTAATAATTAGTTGCACACACAGAGTAATTCTTGTCTCTCTCTTTCAAGTAATGCTTGTTGCACTTGTGTAATTCGTATAATCATAACCTGTTAAACTTTCTTGCATTCTGTATATATGTTACAGGAAAAGTCGATTATGATTAAGAGTTTACTCTTCCCAGACAAAGACAACTCTTACTAAACACAGAGGGATTTTTACTTGCACTTTGCTTTGACTATCTCCACCACCTCACCATCAAAAGGCAGTTTGTTGCCATTAGTGCGATAGAGACATACATTGTGTCACGATACACTTACTCACGGTATGCTGATTTCTACTCCAAATTGCGTCCGAGCCGCGCAGCTAAGTCACGCGGGAACCAAAAATTCACACCCACCTCTCACCAGTCTTTCGATTCATTGTGTTTTCATGCAATACAAGGTGTTGTTAGCTTAATTTCAATTTTACTTGAGTTGATTCGTTTATATGGAATTTTATTACCCACTAATTTACTGTTATAAGTGTTATTTAATACTCTTTTCTAATATAAGGCTATGTTTCATTTAAATAATTTTTCATAAAGTGGCAATATACATGGAAATTAAACACACACAGAGTATTTTCCATATAGTTAGCATTGTACATCACCGATTGAGATTCCCACATGACGTCACACGCTTTCGGCTACATGCGCAAGAACTTACCGTGAGTAAGTGTATCGTGCATTGTGTTGCACCTGGAGTGAGTGTGTCCTTGTTTTGATTGATATTTTGTTATAATAGTGACAAACTATTCATTTACATTTGAATAATATCTTGTTCGTTCATTGTAGAGACAAATTTACTAGTAAAGTAATCCAGTCTCAGGTTATGGTAGGTTAAAATGGGTATTACATATATCTATATTTATTACAAAATGGAGACAAATATACATACTAGGCAGTGGAGGATTTAGGCTCAGGCCCGTGAGGCCCAGGCCTAGGGCGGCAAATTTTGAGGGGTGCCAAAATTTTTAAGACGACTTTTCTACCTCAACAAAATAAAAAAAGCTACGTCTAGTGGCTAGTAGTGAAAAAAATTAAACATTTGTATATAAAAACTCAGAAAATAATATAATATTATTTACAAAAGAAAAAGTCTCGGGCCTAGAGCGCCCTCAAACTTAAAACCACCACTAGTACTGGGTTAAGTTATTGTAGGTTAATTTCTTTGTTCACTCAATTGATTATTAATAAATGTCTGCTTTTTTATTTGTTGTGGATCTGTTGACGTGTTCTTTGCAAAAAATCTACTTCTACTACCTTCAGACAATGGAAGTATACTTTATCTAGATATAGTTAACTCCGACTAGTCCCTACATGTTAATCAAATTTCAATACTTTTGGGTTTTTATGAACGTTTACTGAAAACACCAGTTATAGTCGACTTCACTATTACTGTAAGATCAACTTTCCCTCTAACATATATAAAGAGCTCAGTATCCATTGACTTATTTTATTTTGTAAATTATTCTTCTTCTATTTTGTATTCTGTCAATGTCAACTAAGCGATTCTAAAAGGCAAAAGGTAACTTTTCCATTGTAATTTTATGGTTAGATAAATAAAGTTCAATGTATAACTGGTTTATTTGAAAACTTTTTAATGTCGAAAGAGAATATTAAGGGACGTTTGGATGCCCGAATTACACCCAACTTTTATTCTGTATGTCTCTATAATGAAGCCGGCGGTCGTTTAGTTCTGAAACTGAAGTAGAAACACAAATTAGTTACACAACACAATGAATACAGAGAGAAGCTCGCTGGCTATTAGCTTCATGACTCATTCTCGCGATGAAAATTACCACAGATAACGGGAATTTTCGAGGTTTGCAACGCAAGAATACAACTAGATAAATTAGAATTTATCCAAAATAACAAAAGGGAGGCAGTCTTATCTGCCGGTTTTATAGGGACGAAAATGTAAGAGGAACATAAAAGGGTTGAATTTCTTCGTAAAAATAAAAATTGTGAAATTTCTCATGACAATTTTATAACTTATAAAAGACGCGGTGCTGTGAATAAAAAAAAACTTTTGTTATGAGAAGACGTCTTATCTTTATAACATTTAACCAAATTTTATAATAGAAAAAAACTGTAATTAGCAGGTAAGTATATTCATATAACATACTGTTGCTGAAGCAACGGATGAACTAACTGTGCTTTTTACGCTTGTTTCATTTGTAAAATATTAATAATAATAATAATACATTTATTATCCACATTAGGTATATTACAGAAACACAATATAGTGTGGGATGAACATTACAAAATAGCGACAATTTTTCGAATGTTTCCAACTGATGTGGATAAATGGCTAGATTGGTTCAGGTTCAGACGAGTAGTCCTTTCCTGCTCTTCTACCAATGCCAGTAAAAATATAAAATACTCAATAAAATATAAAACTGACACTGATTGGAAAATACATATCAACAATAAAATGACAAATTTCAAACGAGGAGTAATTAAAATGATATATATATATATATATATATATATAACAATCTACTAAATTATTGGGGATTCCGTCACAATCTGGGCTGGTTAAGAAATTAAACTCTTTTTTACTACTTCCAAGCTTTCGGATTTATTTGAATCCTTTATCAAGGCTAAAATATGAACAGTTCAAATATCAAGTGGTAAAAATTATAATTAATTTAAACTTACGTGCAAAGTGAGTTTGTATAAATTAAGTAAAACATCATTATATAAAACACGAATACATCTTCCACTAAACGTGGTAGTTAAAAGTTACATTTTGAAAATAAATCTAAATCTGATTGAAGTCGAACATGAAGACAAAATTTGTAATTAAAATTCTTGAGTTTCTTATATGTATAAAATAATTATATTATTATTTTATAATTATATTATTTTATACATATAAGAAACTCAAGAATTTTAATTCATACAAAAAGATTTCATGTCAAATTTAATCAAGAATATGATCTAC
>CAJUYH010002362.1:0-40436 GCA_910591685.1 Galerucella tenella | reverse complement strand
TTTGTTCACTACTAGTAGGTATTTCTTTTGAATTGTATTTTTTTTTTTTTGGGCATAATAGGAGCCAGCTCCTCTGCCCTCATTTATTTGTAATAATAATAATAATAATAATAATAAGTTTCTATATGATAATTATTGATCGTGTTCAAGTTCAGTTGGTTCAGTTATTCCAATTGCTGAGCTTGCATATTTTATAATATATTGCTGTTAAGACGTTATTTTTTGCAGCGTTTCTCAACTAAAATGGATGAAAGTAACTATTTCAATACCCCTCCAAAGAGAATTCAAGAGCGTTACTTGGAAAAGTTAAATGTATCAAACTCAGTGGATCCTTATCTCCTAAAGTTTGGCCAGTGCAGTACGAGTGTATGAGATTTTCCGAAAATTTCATTTTTTGACATTATAAACTATCTCGTTTTTAAAAAAAGTGCCTTTACACAAAAACAAGTTTCGTGCTTATAAATCTATAGATGCATATCATTTTTTTTGTATGTAAATGGGTGAGAAGATTAAAGAGTTTGAACTGTTGTACAACCCATTTTAGTACAGGCAAATAAGGTGAAAGTAAATAATAAGTAAAATTTGTGCTCTTATAAGAAAAATTGTTTATCTCATAAACTAACCACTTTAACCTAGAAGTATTATACATTTTTGAAATCAGCTCAAAGAGGAGTATCCAAATTTTACATAAAAAATATGAAAAGTAATTTAAAAAAATAAAGGGGATGCTGCTAGGGGTGAGGGGGTGGCTTTTCCAGTAAGTTTAAATAAGCCATAATGCTTGCCCCTTCCAACATAAATTGACGTGTTTTTGATTTTTTCTAAATACCAGTATTACAAAAGTTATTAAAGGTGGATACTTTTATCTGAAAAGCACTGTATATATATATATATATATATATATACTGTCTTCATGTTGCTACATAACTACGTGTAAATTTATGTTTGCTATACAAAATAATGTCTTAAGGCCCATTTTTCTTCACATCAGCCATGTAATTTATTTTCAATAGCAATATGGATATAATATTGTTACGAACTCACTAATTCCGAAGCCGGTCCTGTCGCAAACGATGAATGCAACCTTTCTAGAAATGTTCTTTCGCAGGTAATATCCAGACTGTTCTGGAAATGTACCAGGCCATACAATGGTTTATCGCGAATGTTCTAGAGATTTGAAGGAGTATATATACGTGGATTTTCGAGTGAGTCAGAAGTAGTTCAGTATACAGTGAATCAGTAAACAGTTTCAGTATACAGTGAGTGAACAGAAGTGAATATAAATAGTGTTGAAGATAAATTAGGACAATTATTATACCGTGCGTAGATAAATTAATAGACATTAAGTAGTGTGTATATAAATTAAGATTATTATAGTGTGTAAGTGTTTCTTTAATAAATCGATAGTAATGAGCCATAGTAAGTGTATACTTTTATCCCACGGTAAAAACTGTTTAAATAAATAAGAAAAACATTTCAATATATTGATATGGTTTTGTTTTGGTGTGATGAATCTAAAATGTGTGATGTGATGAATTATTTATTTGAGTGTATATGAGTTATATGTGTATTGCGTGTTGTCTATGCATGTATTATTCTAATTTTGCTCCGGCTAACAATGATACAAATATTGTTTAAATTTACCTTTACTTCTCAAAACTTTTCTTTTATGTATGTAAATAATTACTTCGCTCAGTCGGTTTACATGAAACGTCTCAAACTAAGGGAGAGTTCAAGAACAGGCAACCACCATCACCAATAGTATTGTCTCTCTTGGATTATTACTCAAAAACTTGTTTTTTTGTTTGCAATTTTGAACAGATTAATAAACGTCTAAACTTTTATTTATTATAATTCCCTCAACAAAATTAAGTTATAATCAATACGTCTGTTATTAATATCAAATAAGTTTTCTTATGTTGTCTTTAACAATGGCAACAATGTGAAAAGAAATCTCGTTTCTTCTACGAAATGGCAATAGTGTAATTTATGTGAAATTAGTTAAAATGGCGAAAACGGTCTTAGATATGACGAAAATGAAATGTGAACGAAATTTCTACATAAATCTAAGAATGACGTCACCCTTTATAAGGTAAAAGAATATATTATGCTAATTGAACAACCTAAATCTATCTTGTTTAATCACTGATGTTTTATTTATGGGAAATAACCTTTAAAATCACTTATAACCTGTTAGAACATTGTTGCACTCTTTCGAAGAATTGTTTTGTCCTATCTGCCTTCCAGGAAAAGAAATCGGTGGTGGATTAAATTTTGTACTAAACGGGAATCAAAAATAGCTACACGTACTACTGTTTATAAAATTTGTGTATAGACGTCTGGTTCCAATTGGACTGCTTCAACTCGTTCAGGTAAGTTTCGTAAATTTGTATAGATTTGACTTACCAATTCTTGTAATATTTGTTATAGAATCATTGGAAATATGGACCAACTATTCTACAGTCCTTCCTAATGAATCAAGCACTAATATTATTCAGCAGTTTATTTTCTGCATCTCCTCTTCATTTTTTCTTATCCCCCTCTCGCATTTCTTATATCAACAACCCCCTAGTTTCCTCTTGGTTACCATCCTCCAATCCTCATCCTTTATTTTCTTTTGTTACATTAACAAATTTCTATTTGATATCAATGTTTTTCATGATTTGACACATTGAAATAATTTTACTTAAATTAAACTTATTATGTTAAAATATGTACAGGAAATTGGAAATATTAATAACAGAGTAATTTTTAAAATCAGTAATTAATATTAAATTGCATTTGTGTTTATATTTTACAATACATCTGACAGTCACATCTTTTGATTGGTTGATATTAGTTAAGATTATTGATGCTATTTTGTTCTAGTGTTGTTAAGAGACTTCTATTAAATTGTACTCTATAGGGTGTATTCGATCTATTAATTAAATAACTTTTATAAATCAAATAATTTGTAATTTTATCATACAAGCTGTATCAAATAATTTTATGGGATAATAAAACTGTATTTATTTTATGGTCGGAATGAATCATAACAATATCTATACCTATAAACCTATAAAAAAGTTTACGTAAATCAGTTAACTGGTAGGTATGACAATATATTTTTTTAGGTAATGCACTCACAGCGACTTGACCTGCCTGCTCTTAATGTGTAGCTAGTTTCTCAGCAAAATGAAGAAATTCTGACTGCACACTGTTATTGTGTTGCTGGACTTGCAGAGGCTTGTAGTCATGTTGAAGCCACTTTGTTTGCAGTTGAAGATGCCGTTCGCAGTTATAATGTACGTAGAGTGAGAGAAACAAATGCCTATTTGATGTCTCCTAGTGAAGCACTTGGTGCCCCTGCCAAGGTATCAGAGGTAGACTATCTATTGCAAGATTTTTTAAATCATTTAGAGAATGTAGATGTGATACAGGATGATTCGTAAAGTGATTCTAAGTTATGTGATACTTATGAAAACTATAAATTGCTGTTTGATGAGATATTTGATTTAAGGCGAAAAAGTGCTGTTTTAAATATGTTCAAGCCATATGCTGATAAATTGCAGATACTATGAGTAAAAAAGCTTCTTTAAGAGGTTCATTAGATAATATATATAACAAAGAAAATTGTAAGTTGCTGCTTGATGATCTAATTCATCTGGGACAAACAATAGATTGTAGTGTTAATATGAATGAGGTAGAAAAAAAAAACAAGAGAGCAGTCAAAGAGTAAAATTTGGTTTTGTATAGAGCTGGTAGAATTACCGCTCCAAATTTTAAATCTGTGTGCCACACTAAAATTGAAAAACCTAGCTAGAATTAGCTATCCAAATAAAAATAAATTTAAATCTGTCTATACTGACTATGTTTGTAAACATGGAAAAAATGCTCAGAAAGAAACAAAAACAAACCATTCGTTATATTTGGATAATGAACATATTTATTACTATCAGGTTTAGATGCAGATGGTTACAAATACCAAATACTGCTATTTTGTACCTTGGACCAAAGCAAGTATTTTTTTTTTAAAGATTGAATTTAATATGAAATTCTGGAAGGAAAAAAAGGAAAAAGAAATATTATTCCACGAACGGGTTGTAATGCCTGAATTACTAGCAAAATATTTCACAAATAAGGACACTGTTCAAATACAACCCTCAGTTGATCTAACTGCCGTACAGTCTTCATATAAAGCTGTAGTTGATGTAGAAACTGCAATGCTTAATGAAGAGACCCTTTGGTGTATATGTGAAATTCCAGAAAGTGGACGCATATTGGTGATGTGCTCTAACAATTTTTGAGCTGCGTGAAGCTAAAATCAAATTGTGAAAGAGAATAAAGAACATAAACCAAAATCACAAAAGCAGAAGAATGGAATATGTGAAACTGAGGAAACACAGAAAGAAAGTTGGTTTTGTGATATTCGTGAACAAGACCGTGAAGATTATATTATTAAGTGTCAAAAATGTTTGCAATGGATGCATGAGAGGTGTGCGTCTGCTTCAAAAAAGGCTAAAAAATTCATTTGTCAAATTTGTGATGTACCTAACTTCCCTAAATAAAAAACTGAAAATAATGATAATTTAAGTATTTGAGTCTTCTTGCATTAAACTGTGACGAATACAAGAACGTTAACTGACGATAACTGAGACAGCCTTTTTTTGCATGACGAATAAATTACATGGAAACGTTAATTCTAATTTGAATAAAATAACATTTAAAGATAAAATAAAGTGTATTTGTCTAAAACACATAAAAGATAACTTACCTCACTTATCATTAGAAATATTTTAACACGAATAGATTAATATATGAATGCAAACATTGTCTTAGCACTTTTTCAGACAGTGCGACTGCGGTGCGATTTTCTGTTTGCGGTATGTTGCAACGATATCGTGAAAGTATTAAAATATATGGAATCATATATACAGTGCGTTTGTTGGACAGATACCGCCCGATTTTTTTCCGTGTGATATTAAACCAACCACAAAAATAGATGCAGATATATAAATTTCCAGACGTGCTGCTGCCTGTCGCAAGATGTATCAGTGAAATAAAATTGCAGTGTTGCTTATATTACTTTTTAGACGAGCAAGTAAGTTACGTTATACAAATAGGCAGAATATTGTTCATTAATTAATCTTGTTTGTTATAAATAAACAAACTGTCATGCGCGTGACTTTAGTTCGCACATGTAATGTAGCTTCCCTTGTCCCTTCAAGATTTGCCCGTGTAGCTGCTGTGTATCGTCGAAAATAATAATCTTTCCCTCCATTCCAGTACTGTGTTGTGTTTTTGCCGGTAAGAGATTTCTATGTTCAATTATATTATTTGTATATTAGCATAAGTGTGGGCAGCGTGGGGGTGGGTGAATAGTTTAGTTTTAGTTTAATTAGTTTACAGAGTATGTGCTTGAACTGGTGATTGTATTTGGATATTATACCAAAATAATAGCGGACGGCGGTGTTTGTGTCGACTTAAGTAGCACCCCCATAAGCACATTCCTTGAAGAATGTGGAGCCAATGCTAAGATATAAGCAAATTTCGAACGTAAGTAGATAGAGAGTGAAAATATGATTTTGCTTAGCAGAATATCAGATACCCAGTAGATATAGGTTAGGTAGGTAGGATCTTAACACCTAAAGTACCACCATGTAAAGCTGAGAAAACCGTCCCATCTGGCCAAGTTTCTTTTATTCCATATTTTGGTCCTTTATTAGTTACTCAATAACGTTTTAGATGCGTTTTTTAAAAAAACACAATATAACAGTTTTTATATAAACTTTTTTCTGTCAGTCTCCCGTAACAAAAAGTTTGCCAAGTACATCTGCAAAAATAATGGTGTTTTTGGATGATTCGTCAAGTTCGAATGTCCAAAATAAACTATTAATCTTTTAAACGTCTATGCAAAGGAATATAAGGAATATTTAGATCTATTTAATTATATTCCTTTGCATAGACGTTTAAAAGATTAATAGTTAATTTTAAATATTTCTGGACTCTTGTTGTAGTTGTTTTTTTGAATTAGATTTAGCAATGGGTTCTCATTAAACCCTTAATCTTTTTCTGGCTAATAGTTGATTTGAATAATGGGTCCTCATTAGACTCTAAATCAGATCTTTCTTATTGAAAATGACTCACATTGGTTTTTTGGGATATTGTTTGATGTATAATTTGACCATTAGTTTCTTTAGATTTGAATATTTTTCAATAAATTCTGTAATTTGTTTTTACATACTAATCCTCTCTCTACGATGATATTCATAATTATCCACAACATCATCAAACTGATACCATATGGTCCATTTCTTTATTTTAAATATTTCTGAACTTTTGTTGTAGTTGTTTTCAGAATTAGATTTAATAATGGGTTCTCATCAAACCCTTAATCTTTTTATGACTAGTAGTTGATTTGAGTAATGGGTTCTCATTAGACTCTAAATCAGATCTTTCTAATTGAAAATTACTCACATTAGTTTTTGGGATATTACTTGATATATAATTGACCATTGGTTTCTGTAGATTTAAATAGTTTTTAATAACTTCTGTAATTTGTTTTTACATACTTCATTATTCGAATGGTTATTGTTTTTGGAGTTTCCTTTGACTATGAATTGGTTATCTAATTTGAATTAGATTTGGTAACGGGTTCTCATTAGACCCATAATCTTATTCGTTTTTGGAATTAGATTTGAATATTGAGTTCTCATTAGACTTTAATCAAATCTGTTTTCCCCTTTTTAGATGTTTTTTGTTATTGGAGACTACCAGATTACAATGTTTATTTAAGTTTGTTGTTTGGAATCATTCTCAGATAATTGATTTCATTATTATTTGCATCAACATTTTAAGTGTTTAAATTAATTTATTTACTTTTGAATCTCTCTTGACATATATGTGAATTTTCTATTTTGAATAAGATTTAGTTATGGGTTCTCATTAGACACTTAATCTTTTTCAGCATCTTATAACTTGATAGGTTCTCATTAGACCTTAATATCAAATTATTTATTTATAATTTTATTTAGGAAATCTGTTTTGGGACATTGAAGAATTTTTACAATGTCATTTTTAAACTCATTTTGGATTGATTGAGTTCTGTGTTCACTTTGATTGTCAATTGTCATTTGCTAATTTTAAAATTGAAGGAGTGACTTCACCATCCGTTAGACGAACACGTGTTCGTGGTTCAGTCTAAGAAAATTTTAACAAATTTAAAAATGTTTAATATCTAGATATAATACACTCTAATCAGGGGATCATTTTAATTTTAATGTTATCCTAAGATCTTTTACTTTGTGACGTCAATATGTTGTCAAGTTTCTTGTATAATTTACCTGACGAGTAAGTAATTCTTTACCTACTTCTTATTACATTTTCCAACTTTATTACTTTCTTGCAGGTAAGCACTGAAGATGGCTTAACAGCCGAAAGCGCTCTGCGATTTTAATAAATTAAAATTTTCACAGAATACAAATATGTTTTCTTGACTTTCTAGTCAAGATATTAACCAAATATGTTCCAGAAATGGTTACCCAAAAGAAAAAATCAGGAGACGTAATGAAACCTAAAAGCATTATCGAGTATAACAAACATAAAGCATATATCGATTTATCCGATCAAATGAAGTCTTACAACTCCTCATTGCGCCGTGGAGTTGAATGGTATAGGAAATCAGCCATAGAACTAATAGTTGGCTCAGCAATAGTGAACGCTTATATACTGCATCAACAAGTAACCCATAATAAAATGTTTATAACTAAATTTCGCGAAGAAGTTATAAAAGGGCTTCTAAAATGTGATGAGATTTCCATTCCTGAAAATGCTTAAAATTCTACACACGTTCTAGAAGACAGCGAGAAGAAAAGAGCCTGCAGTCAATGTTATGCTACGATTTCTGCTGAATCTGGTCGTACAACTGCAAAAAATAAAACCCCTAAAACTAAACTAAGATGTAATATATGCCAGAAACACTTTTGTGTTCCAATTTACATGTATCTTATCCAAAATAAAAAAAATGTTTGAAGAAAACTGTATTATTGAATAGATGAGGCTTTTACTTGATGTAGATCCATATTAAGTTATGAAATCAAACAATTTTATTTTGTTAAATCTCCATTGTATTTAAACATAAAGTGACGCGTTTCGCTAACAGTCGTTTGAAAAAGCTACTGTGTTAGCGAAACGCGTCACTTTATGTTTAAATACAACGTAGATTTAACAAAATAAAATTGTTTGATTTCATAACTTAAAACTGTATTAGTTTACATACGACCTAAAAAAAATATAAAAATGTTATTTATGCTAAAACCAAGTATATTTTTATTTTGTTTAGTACCCATTGAGACACTCCCTACCTAATTGTCTATCGGCAGACCAAATTATAGTCATCGTTCAGTAGCCGCAGTGGTATTATCGCAACGCGTCACTCCAGTACTACGCGCCCACTTGTAAGGTGAAATCTTAAGAGGTTCGTATATTTTACAAAAATTGAGTTTTTGTGACATTTTTGTATGTACTTCTCATAGCGAGCCTACACACCAAACACCACAGTGTCTATAGTTTTTATCTCCTATTAAATTGTTTAATGCTGACCAATGGGTGAAATGACATACCCGGTCCTCGGATAAATTGACACACTATGACATTTTACCTTTGGAGTTTAATTATTTGGAAATCATCTGAAATTTAATTTTTTTCAAAACCCCACATTCTCAATTTCAGTTGAAAAAATGGTTGGAATATACAAAAGGCAATCTGACAGACAGAATTGGTCAGTAGTAAGTATGAACAGTGCTATTCAAGCAGTAAATTATGGCGATATGGGATGGTTAAAAGCTTCTAAAATTTACGGTGTACCCTAAGCCACACTTCGCCGAAGGGCTCAAAACAAAAATAAACTAATTAAAGGAACTGACAAGGGCTTAGGGAGATACCTAACATTCTCCCTAGAACAGGAGAGAGAACTCGTGGAATATTTGCTACATCTGGAAAGTATCGGTTTAACCTGCGATGATGTAAGAAAACTGGCTGTTGAAAACAATATTTGCCATCGATTTAACGTGGAAAACGGTGGGACTGGATGGGATTGGTTTCGAGGGTTTCACCAATGGAATCCAAAGATTTCTCTGAGAAATCCCGATCCTACATTAGCAGGCACAGCACAAGGATATAATAAACCACGAGTAAGTCAATTTTTCAAAATTTTAGACGAAATGGTTGAGGAACATAAGATTGATCCTTTACGATTCTGGAAGGTGGATGAAACAGGAATATCTACTGTTCAAAGACCCCAAAAAGGTAAAGAACAAGTAAGAGCATTAACCAGCGCAGAGAGAGGTCAGCACATTACAGCTGTTTGCTATATGAACCCTGCTGGAATTTTCAGTCTACTAAGCTTTTATACCAGATAAGTATTATAAATAAACTTAAATTGTGAATGAAAACAGATTGTTTGTAACTTTCATTTAATAAACGTCTCAATTTTGTGGTTTTTCGCTAAAAAAGTATTTTTCGAAGTTGAGAAACATTTTTGGCGCAGTCAGTAGGATTTTCGGAAATTGAACGTATAGTACGGGTGATTTTTCGTTTCAACGATTAACAGGAAAATTGAACTTTAAGTTGTCGTTAGTTCAAGAGAATATTGAATTGTGAACTGTTAAATCCGTTTGAGTGAATATCGATTGGATTCCGATAGTTCCGGACAACCGATCACCAGCTTCGAGGAAGAAAGAAAAACGAAGATTACAACCTGGGTACAAAACAGCATCGTTTGGACCCTTAAGAATTAAAATAAGGTAGAAGTAAGAATATGAGAAGAGTGGTTCTATTGTGAGTGAGCTCAGTTATTTCCTCAATTTTTCTGTCCCATTTTACAATACCAGGTCACCACGAATCAAATTAAATAGCAGAAAGATTACATTCTACTTTAGTAGAACACTTACTACTTTCAAGAGAAATTTACCCTGACGAAAATGACTTAATGGACTATGCAATAATTGGTAACAATAATTCAATACATAGCTCCACAAATTTTACACCATTCGAAATTACATTTGGACATACTCCTTCTAGAAACCCTGACGAAATATTTTTAACTCAATCATTTTACACCGACCATGTTACTAACCAACTCGCTAACCATAAAGGAAGACTTAAGGCTCGTTTTCAGAGACGCGAAATTTGCAATTTTTTAGCGAAACAAAATGGCGACGCGAATTTCGCAAGCACGATCGCCAAGTCTGTTTTCAGAGATTTGACGTTTGACTATATTTGACATAGAAATTTTTGTATGATTAAGTTTATTGTGTTAACAGTTAGTTGGCCATCATGAAATGTCAATCGTCATGGTTGTTGTGCGTTCTAACCTCAGATTCATGCGATATTGAATCGTGATTGCATCTTTATTATTGTTTAGCGTGAAAACAACGTTGAAAAAAAAATGATTTGTGAAGAATGTGGACTAGAAAACACTGTTGATAACCTCTGTGAGCATTACACATTGGAGGATAATGAGCCGACAACTTTGGAGGAAATTCTTATTTCATTAGTAGAAGCCAGACCTCCTTCGTGGGATACTCGTTTACCCATCCACGCTAGGTCTCGAACAATTAGGGATGATATTAGAAGGTAATTTTTTTAAATATTTAATTGTGGGTAATTGTATTGTTATAGTGAATATTTTTTTATTTTTGAGGTAATTACTCTGTCATACAACTGCAAAAAAAATGGAAAAATTTAAGAGATACCTATATAAGGGCGAAAAGTGAAGTAGATGTATATATTCCTAGTGGATCAGGAGCAAAGAAACGTAAGAAGCCCTGGAAATATTTTGAAATAATGAGTTTCTTATCTGAAACTATTTCACCAAAAAGGTAAAGAAATATTGTTTCCTATTTAAATTTTATTAACAAATTATTGTTTCAGCACTACTTCAAATTTGAATTCACCATTAATATCATCAGACTCGTAGGTGAATCCTGGTAGTTCAAAAATTAGTTCAAATAAAGGTATGTAAACATAAATTGATATTTAAATTTCATTTACATTCTTCTTTTATAGGCGAAAATAAAATAGAATCAGCTATTTTAGAAGCTATAAATAAATTACCTCCGACACCCAAAACAAATGCAGAGCAAAAGATTAATCCAATCTGTATACAAATTTCAAAAATACTGGATGAGCTACCGAGCGGAAAAAGGGCACAATTGGAAATTGAGTTTTTAACTCGGGCATATGCAGTCCTGCATGAAGAATTGTAGTGAAATAATTGTAGCACTTTATTAAAAAATATATATTTATATGTGTACAAATCAAAATAAATAGTTAGTTATTCACTCCACTGATATGAAATAGCTCCCTCTGTCATAAGCTGCCAGTGAGTTTCTTATTAAATAAGCGTCTTTGGAAGAAAAGTTGCTACCGGAGCGAGGAACATCTGTAAGATTATCTGATGGTTCTATTCTCCACTGACCGTCAATTAAATTTCCATCTACATCTTCTGAATCTACAAAATTTGGTGGGCAATACTTATTGTTTGATAAATCTTTATTAGACGTTAAAAAATTGTGCAAGCATATTGTTGCTTTAATAATATTTTCTGTTGTCTCCAAACTTGCAATAATAGGTTTGCGAAATATTCTCCAACGTGATGCTAGAATTCCAAAACAATTTTCAATAACACGTCTTCCTCTGCTTAATCTATAAAAAATTAATTTCTTTTACTCTCTCAAAACAAGAATGTAACTTCTAATAAAATATGTATATATTCACCTATAGTTATAAATCCTTTTTTCTTTAGATAAGTTTCTACCTGGATATGGTCTCATTAGATTATGACGCAATGGAAATGCCTCATCACCAACAATATGAAATGGTATATTATCCCCTGCAAATTCTATGGGTCTAGCTATAGGTACATCTAATGCATTATTAAAAAGTAACTGGCCAAATTAGAATTACGCAGAATACCACCATCACTTTGCTTTCCTTTAGCACCAATATCCACAACGGTAAATTTATAGTCTGCATCGCAAAGTGCTAGTAAAACAAGACTATGACTATTTTTATAGTTATAAAATTCAGAGCCAGCTCGTGGTGGAGCCTAAAAAGACATAATAGTACGAGAGCTAGCAACGTCAAGAAAACAAGAATTTCAGGTAGGCCAGTTTTTAGATATGCTATCTCTCTCACTCTCCCGGACGTCATACGGGTCACCTGGCTGGCGGTAGCGGTTGCGTGGGCATCGTACCTGTACAGGTGAAATATTAATTTTTCAAATAATTTTAAGAAGGTTTTTTTTTTTTAATATTTCAATTGAATTTTTTGACACATAAATCTATTATTGCCAGACATTTTTATTGTTGTTTCAAAATATTTTAGTATAGCTAAAATTTTAATATGATGTTATTTAAGTATTTAACAACTCAAAATTAATTTGCCAGGCAATAATTCAATTGATAAACCTTCAGCCAGACCGATCTAAAAGTGAAAAGTAATTGGGCATGTTGGAAGAGTACAGACAGTCACGAGCTAGTTAAGTAAGCGAGATAGACGACAGCAGCTGTTTGTAGTCAAGATGGCGTCAGTTTAGTCACATGTGTGTATTCGTTGCTGTTATTTTTAATGTTTTGAATGAAATTGTGTTACAATGGCTAGTGATAAATTAAAATGTGTTTTTTGTAAAGACAAAAATGGAAAAATAATAACTTTTGTAGAAGATAAATTAAAAAAATGTAAAGAAGTATTACAAATACGTGTAAATTTTAAACTTAAATATCATAGTGTACAATTACCAGAGCAGGTAAATGACACTGATGGATATCACAGAAATTGTTACAGCAGTTTTATAGCTTTAATGGCAAAATACCGTAATTTATCTGATATTAATTTCTCGTCAACAGTAGATTTTCCCAGCACATCTAGTTCAACAACTCCGATATCAAATACTGCGGTAGACGTTAGCAAAACTCTGCCAGATAATACGTCTCCAAATTTACATACAGAAGTTAATATCCAAGAAATTGGCACTTCTAATGCAATTATTGAGCCTGAAAGTGTGGAAAATATAGAAACAAGTTCAAATGTCACACGAGTTTGTTTTTTTTTTGTGAAAAAGATCGCAAGCAATCAAAAGGTAAACAATAAACCTTACACTCCTCAAATGATGCAAAAATTTATAAAAAAATAGCAGAGTGGATGACAAAATTAAGTAATCAAGAGTTGCAAGAAAAAATTGAAAATTCACAATCAAAAAGTGAAATTATTTTTTATCATCATTCGTGTCAGTTAGGGTATTTAAACGATTATAATGAAGTTATTGCTGCTAATCCACAGACTCCCTGGCATGACAATCGAAGTATCCACCAGTGCATTTTCAATCAAATCGTATCATTAATAGAAGAAGAAGTTATAAAAAAAATTGTTTGCTGTTATCATCTCTTTGTGATACGTACAATGATGAATTAAAACTTCAGTTTCAGTCAGATGTAAATTTAATGACGAATCATTATCTTGAAGAGAAAATATTCAAACAATTTAAAAAGGCAATCAAAATTTTTTCAAAAAATAAAAAAAAAGTTATCATGCATAAAGATTGTAGTTTATCAGAAGATAATGATTTGACGAGACTCGAGGAAAATGAGCTTATTGATAAAGTTGCATTACTCCTGCGGAACACCATTTTAAAAATAGATAAATTAAAATTACCATCAAAAATCAAGCCAAGTGATTTAATCAATGGGGAATGTACGATTCCTGAAAAATTAGATCGATTTTTTAAAATATTGATTGGAGGTAAAGATATTCGTCGCAAAAATGGTGCTAACTGTAATCGACTAAGCAACTCAATGGCCTCTGATACTATTTTTTGTGTGACTAATGGTACTATTAAACCATCAAAACACATAACTCTTGGTATGACTGTTAAAAGTCTTACAAGTAGTAGAAGAATCATTAACATTCTTAATCGTCTTGGACATTGCTGCAACTATACTACACTGGAAGAGCTGGAAACTGAAGCTACTTACTCATATGTACATCGCTCTGAAATTAGTCCACCTGATATTATTCGGAAATCATCGTTATGCACAGGTGTAGCTTTCGATAACTTTGATCGATACGTTGATACTCTTAATGGAAAAGAAACTTTGCATGACACTGTAGGAATGATATATCAAAATATTGATAATGATGATCCTAATGAAAGTGATATCGATTCTAGAAGTGATCAGTCCGACATGATACCACCACCAGCAAAAAGAAGACGAACCTTTGAAGCCATTGTTCCTGAACTTGTTCCGATTTCTGCCCGATTGCAAATGTTAGAACGATTAACACCTGTTGAGAAGATAAATCAATCAATTCCGAGTACTTTTTCTTTAGTACAAACTATTGATTTATTACATATGGCTTCACTCTTTTTCCACGTGCCAAACACTCCAATGTGGACAGGATTTAATTGTAGGATTATAAAGGATAATACTCCAAAACAAAAAGTATCCTACCTTACTCCAATCAATTTGTCACCAACAGAGACATCAGTAGTGAAATTGACAATGACACAGGCTCAAAAAGTTGGTGTGGAATGTGACCAAAAATACGTCCAAGTAACATATGATTTGGCCATTGCTAAAATAGCTCTCAAAATTCAGGCAACAGAAACCCCAAAATTTGATAATCTCTTCATACATCTTGGCTCATTTCATTTAATGATGGCATTTTTTAAAGCGATTGGAGTTTTTATCAATGAGTGTGGATTATCACATATGATGGTTGAAAGTAAGATTATAGCATCAGGCTCGGTGAACGGAATCATTGAAGGCAAACATTTTGATCGCTGTAAACGTCTGCATCCGTTGATGGCTGTAGGTTTGCAAATATTACATTTTGATCAATACTTAAAAACAAAACAAGTTGAACACAATTTTTTAAAAGAGCAAATCTTTGATGATCTTTTACAATATCAAAATCTTGAGATTTCCCATTCAACTACGACTGCTGAATTATTACCAAATCAGGTATTATCCCGACCTATCTCTTCATATCAAAAATTCGTGGATAAAACAAGACAAGGTGATCATGGTAAAACTGCTCAGTTCTACATGATCTACATCCAACTAGTTAATTATTACATCATTTTATCAAGGAGCATACGCATGGGTGACTTTGAAATGTTCAAGCATGTAATTCCAAAAATCACAAATTTATTTTTTATTGTAAATCAGCCAAACTACGCTCGATGGTGTGTTAAATATTACGACAATTTGACGAATGTTCATGAAACACATCGAGGGCTTGAAGAGGATTTCAAATCTGGATGTTTCGGAATTAAAAGAACTGATAAACCTTTTTCGAGAATACCAATTAATCTTACGCTGGAACAGACTATAAATGCTGATGCTGCTAAACGTCTCAGCGGTATTGCACATTTTACGAATTCGATAGCTGCACGTCAACGCTGGACAAAAAGCCACAGTATTAGAGCTGCTTTGATCTTCCATGTTCTCGATGTTTGTGGATTAAGATATTTACAAGACGTTACCGCAGACTTACAACCTAATCGGATTATAATTTTTGAAAAACAGCTTGCCAATTTTATCGATATTTTCGAAAAAAACTGTAATCCGTTCGATCCAGATTTAAACAAAGATTATCTTTACAATACAGCTACTGGAAAGCCGGTCTCTCAACATATAGCTGAGCTCCTACTGAACATTGAAGAAAATGGTGAGGATTTAAGGAAGCAGTTCATTACTGAATGCGCTATAGATGGAAGTAGATTTGACAAACCAATAAAAAAAATGAAATATACTTAACTTCGCCGAGGCTCCAAAAAAAAAAGAAATTAACTCTCGGAAATAAAGTTGTCGAGTTGAGAATGCAAAGGGATCTGTTTGGGAGAATGTTGGGAATATCCTTAACTCATAGGGTTGATATTGAGAAAGTATTGACATTCCCACTGACACCAGTGCCAACATCAATGTGCCATGCAGATGGCAGTATTTGTAAAACGGATAAATCTCAATTAGTTAAATTGATTGAGAAGAAAATCGGTGATAACGTCGATAAGCCACCTTCGTGTTTCAATAGAGCTATTTTAGATGGTTTCTTCATGTTACACCTAATGAAAGAAATACCTGTAACCTTCGATGCTATATCTAAAAAATTTCTGAGTATGATACTACGATTCAAATCCAATCGTGTGGATATTGTCTTCGATCAATATTTTACACCGTCAATCAAAGATTTTGAGCGTTCACGTCGGGATGAATTAGTCAGCCAAGTTACAATCGGGCCTAATCAAGTTCGTCCACATAATTTTGTAGCTGAACTTAAAAATATGTATTTTAAAGAAGCCCTTGTTAATTTTTTTATTGACCATTGGGCTGGAAATAAAATAATTCTTGTGAACTTCAACAAGTGCTATTCATACCGGGTTGAAAGTAATAAAGTTATTAAAACTGTGGAAGATTCATTATCTTGCGAAGAACATGAAGAAGCCGATTCTCGAATAATATATCACATTTGCCAAATCAATGTCGATGCTGAAGTTGTGATACGCTGCTCAGACACAGATATTTTAATAATACTTCTTGGTAACATGGATCATTTAAATGCATCACTAAAACTCTGGATAAATTTGGGTGTGGGGAATAAGGAGCGATTTATAAGCTTCAATCAAGTATACGAAATTCTAGGGAATTCTTTATCGAAAGCTCTACCGTGTTTCCACGCACTCACAGGATGCGACTACACACCAGCTTTTTTCCGGAAAGGTAAACTACGACCTTTTAAACTGTTAGAGCAATCAGAACAGTATCAGTCAGACTGTCAAAATATTATAACAGATGATGAACAATTGCTGGATGAGACATTTAAGATCTTGGAAAAATTAATTTGTCATATTTACGGAGCTCGTGATTCTTGGAACGTCAATGACGTTCGGTTCCATCTATTTTCTAACACTTACCGGTCTAACAAATAACACGATAATTTTGAGAAAAAATTCCGTAATTTTGACCCATCAAGCCTACCACCATGTGAAGCTGAATTATATCAGCATTTACTACGAGTTCGTTACGTCACCAAGTTTTGGAAAAACGCTCATTTAAAACACCCAACATCTCTATCACCTCAAGCTTCCGGTTGGACCATAAACGACAATAAATATGATTTTATCTGGTTTGTTGGAGAGCAATTACCATCATTAGTTGCCGACGTTATCATTAAAGGTAAAAATTAAAAATAAAATGATAATAAATTTCTTTGTCGAAAGATTATAAAATTTTTCATTCTATTACAGATAATAACTTACTAAACGATAACACTTCAAACTACGATGATGACAATGAAAATGACAGCAGTGATGAAGATGATGATGATGATTATCAAGATCCCTCCGTTTTCTGTGATACAATTATGGATTAAAAAATCTAACCTTAATTTTCACATAACCATCCAAATTTTTGTTTATTTCATACTTGAGGTTGATCATTATATTAATTTTGTACAACAATAAAGTACCATTTTGATGCGGTATTGATCCACAAATTAAATTAATAGTTTTTAGTCCTTTCTCTTAAATTTATTGGAAATTATTTCTAGACCAAACAAAATGATGCCACATCATTTTTCACTTTTAGATCGGTCTGGCTGAAGGTTTATCAATTGAATTATTGCCTGGCAAATTAATTTTGAGTTTTTAAATACTTAAATAACATCATATTGAAATTTCAGCTATACTAAAATATTTTGAAATTTTTTTTTTTATTCAAAATTAGCGTCTGGCACAGTTTAAACAACAATAAAAATGTCTGGCAATAATAGATTTATGTGTCAAAAAATTCAATTACAATAATAAAAAAAAAGAAACCTTAAAATTATTTGAAAAATCAATATTTTACCTGTACAGGTACGATGCGCACTAATGTACGCAACCGCTACCGCCAGCCAGGTGACCCGTATGACGTCCGGGAGAGTGAGCGAGATAGCATATCTAAAAACTGGCCTACCTGAAATTCTCTCTCGAAAACGTTGCTAGCTCTTAGAGAATAATTGTAGACATCTGCTACACATAAATAACAATTAAACTTACTTGAATAAGCACATGTTTGCCATCAATAGCACCTATGCAATTAGGAAGTTGCCAGTTTGTTTTAAAGCCTGCTGCAATATTCAGCCAATCATTTGTATCAGGTTTACGCAGATAAATATTATTCAAAACATTCCAGATTGCTTCACAAGTTTCATTTACTATTTTACTAACTGTTGTTTTTCCCAGTCTATATGCATAAGATATGGAAACCATACTATACCCTGATGCTAAGTACCTGTTAAATTTTGAAATATTTAGCCTAAATGTGAACTAGAACTTGAGACAACTACTTACCTTAAGGTACAGGACAATTTTTCTGCTGGTGATATGGGTTCTCTTGAATGAAAGTCATATTTGTGTATTATGTAATTACTAAAAGTTATTTGTTTGATAACAATACCTCCTTCTCCTACTCAGTCAGTAGTTGTTCGTCGTTTGTAAATAATAAATCTAGGATAGATGGTATATTATTGAATCTGAAACGTGTTGGTTCATTTATAAGCTGATTTAGATTAGAATTTAGGACGAAGTCCATGAACCGGTTAATAGAATTCACGCCATCCCCAGGTGCCACAGTAAATGGCCAAGAAATTTCTCGAAAATTGAAGTCGCCGATGATGACGACATTTTCGAGAGTAGATAAATACTGAAGTTTTTCGATGAGTAAAATGTCATCAGCTAGCTGGGAGTCTCCAGGTCGATAAACACAAACTATGTTAAGCATAAACGAATTTGAATAAATTTTTAAACCTAAAAGTTCCATATTACTAACAGAGACATTAAGAGGATTAGCGGCAAAATGTTTTGTTATATCTGAAGACAAGTAAATACATACACCCCCTCCACGACGATTCTGTCGATCACATCTATACAGACAGTAATCTCTGATATCGTACATATGAATCAGGATCTTTTGATGTTAACGAAGTTTCAGAGATAAGAATAATTTTTGGTTTCAAGTCTTGTGTAATACATAACAATTTATTAAATTTAGAGTTGAGAGTAGCCAGATTCGTGTATAAAAGTAGCCAATCGTAAAAACAGGACGCTCTAATATCATCGACGAAATTTCACAATACTTGGGACACCTTGTATATATTTTATAGTCAAATCTCGTTCACCATTTTGTGTCTTTAAATCAAGTTCTACTAAATTTTTGAACATGCCGTTTCCTTGTCGCATTAGCCACTCCGAAATGAGACATAAAATTTTTATCAAATTTCCCTTCCATTTTTGTCTGTCGATGTTCGAAATTCAAATTTTCGAGTGGACTCTTTCTTTCCTCCAACTGCCACATAGAAGGCAACAGTTATTTATATTTTATTTTTAATTTTTGGTGAACAATTTTCGATTGTCTGGTTGGTAAGTTAATTATTGGATTTTCCCTAGGTTATTTTCTAGTGCTTACAGCTTATTCATATTTATTACTTATTTGCTGATTTACATTTTTTTGTGTATTTGAGGAACAAAACGAATAGAATAAAACAGATCACTGTTAAGTTGTATTTTAACACGGGTTTTGTTTGCGCTGTTCTGTTCTATTCATTCGTTCCTTCCTAATGTTCCCGATCCGTGGGAGAGGGGACATTACCGACATCGCCACAATCGCGCTAAGAGCTGCAAACATCCTCAGCCCTCTAAAGCGTCGATGACACACAGAAGGTTCTACTAGCTCAGTAGCTAACTAGCTATCAAGTTGAAATCACGTGTTTGTTGTTTTGCGTGGGCGCGTTGTTTATTTTCTGAATCCACGTGTTGTTTTGCGTGGCGTGTTATTTACGTTTTACCGTGTTTTAACGCTGAACAATAAAGTGGAACACGTGTGGTATCGTAGAGTTTCTAAACATATATGAGCAGTATCCGATTCTGTGGAATATAGAAGATAAAGACTATTCCAACACCAAAATAAAGGACGACATTTTCAAGAATCTCCTAGATAAACTTAATGAGAGACAGCTAACTGTGGGTATGAATGTCAAGCAGTTGAAGACCAAAATAAAATCAATTCAGGACGTCTACAGACAAGAAATAAATGAAATAGAGAAATCTAAGAAAAGTGGCTGTGGTAGGTACTGAAGAAGTATACACGCCAAAATTAGCATGGTTCAAAGATGCAAACTTTTTGGCAGAGGTTGTGGCCACAAGAAGCAGCCAATCAAATTACGTGAGTAAAATATATATTTTTTTTTTTTTTAAATTTCTTGGGAAATTAAACCACAATATTTTTGAATTCTTTATTTCAACGTTTCGGTAGCGTTCCAGCCGATTGTAGTCAAATTTGGTTACCAATGTTAGAAAGAGAAATTTCCAATAATCAATTACCTGCGTTATCAGGATAGCATCATAAGTTTTTATCCAGGTTTTCTTATGATTTATAATTTGAATAGTTGTTAATCGATACACATTTCAATACACAAAATCACAAAACTGAGTATACATATTTCAAAAACTTAAATATTCATACACAAAAAAACTATTAAGAAACGCGTTTTATTAACAACATTTCCAATATAAGCGAAAGAAACGCGCTATCCCAATTAAAACCGTTCCTGGAACGTGCACTTCTCTGGATTCCATTTCTAGTAGACTATCATATCGTTGGAATGTCATAAAATGAAATATTTCATTTCACATTTTGCCATGATCTACTATGAATGGACCTTAATAAAAATTTGATAACAAAATTTTGCAGTCTTAAACTTCAAAATAATTTTTTGATTGTCTAGTTGTCAAATTTTTTCTGTTGTGTCAGTTAGGGATAAAAAAATTAATTTTTACTTATTTTTCTTGACAACGGTAGCTGGAACGCTACCGAAACGTTGAAATAAAGAATTCAAAAATATTGTGGTTTAATTTCCCAAGAAATTAAAAAAAGAATGAATAATATACCACAAGGAACATACAGAAGATAAATATATTTTTATTATATAATAATACATATTAAAACTTAGACCGTTCTCCAGCTTTCCCCCATTGCCAAGGCAGAGGATTTTCTTCTGTAAAGTAGGTAACATATGCTTTTCTGATCTCCTCAGCAGTTAGACTGTAATGGTTTCCTCCTAGGTGATTAATAGGCTGCACAAGCCCAGGTGTGATATTCCCAGTATTAAAGTCCTCTCTATCTACTGCTTGTTGTGGCATGTAGTTACCCGGTCAGTAGCCAGTTATGAAGGCCACAGGCAGCCCAAATAACTTTATCGATAGTTTCCGGTGCCAAATCAATCGGTCTTAAAAATATTCTGAATCGCCATACTAGTATGCCAAAAGCATTTTCTACGACTCTTCTGGCACTGGAAAGACGATAATTGAATATTTTTTGGTCAGGACTAAGAGCTGAGGTGGTACCGGCGAAAGGACGGCTCCGAAGGGGAAAAAAAAGAGCTGTTTTACTGTGTGGTTTCATAAGATTTTTCCAAAAAGGGAAAGCATCATCTCCTATAATAACGCCATATTCAGGCAAACCAAGAGTCTCCTTTGAAACGTTAATAATTTATTGTTGCGATATTAAATGAAATGTAACTTTAAAATTTATTGAAAAAAAAAATATTTGTATTCAAAAATGATTCTCAGGGGTGGTTTTCGCCTAACTTAAAAAAAACAGAACTGTAGCTTAAAAGAAAAGGTGGTTAAATAAGTTGAGCGCCACGTGGTTTTTTTTACTTTTTATAAAAAGAATAGATTAACCCCGAAACTATGAATAAAGTTCTGTCCTGTTATTTAAGCATTCACTATATGATATCTTGAAGTGTGTGACTATAAATTCAGTAGGAAGGAAGTTGAAATAAAATTCCACAAGTTAAGCAATAACAATAAATATGAGTTTAATAGGTTCTAACTTTAAAAATATAAAATTTATGTAAATCTATAATAAAACAAAGTAACAATGTCCGTGGGTGAAGCCCTTAAGTTTACAAATTCTAGGAAGATAATTTTAGTGGGTGAAGCCCTTTAGTTTTACAAATTATAGAAAAAAAAGAATTTTAGCTTGAAAGGTTGACCTTGGTGAAAACTTCTTTGTATAGGTATAAAGTTACTTATCTTATAGAAAGTATTAGCGTGGGAGCCTCTCTGCCTCCTTGGGTATTAAAGATAGGTAGAAGGCCGTTTCATTTCCCTCAGCAGTGGAGGTATGCCTTTTCCCTCAGCAGTGGAGGTATGCCTTTTCCCTCAGCAGTGGAGGTATGCCTTTTCCCTCAGCAGTGGAGGTATGCCTTTTCCCTCAGCAGTGGAGGTATGCCTTTTCCCTCAGCAGTGGAGGTATGCCTTGAAGCTAATCCTTTATGATACCATAAAATAGATGTTAAGGTGGGTGTAAATTTCCAGATACTTTGTTTTATAAGTTTTTTTTTTGTTAAAAACAAAAAAAACTATGTGGCCAACCGCTAAAATAATACAATATAAATTAAAATCAATATTACAATGATTACATCAACAACTCTCTGTAAAGTTAATTTATCTTTAAGAAAAAGTACATTTTTTTTAGAGCTCATGAAATTAGCTAAAGTCTTATTAATAAAATAACTTCACCAGAGAATTGTTCAAGAAAGAAAAAAAAGGAAAAATTGTTCAAGAAAGGGAAGGAAATAATTTAGGGAATGTGAAGGTCACACGAGGTCACATGTCCTAAAATGTTGAATAAATTACACAGATATTTTATACAAAATCCGGTGTTAAACACGAAACTATAAGAATGGGAATATAGAATCTTACCTGTAGGAATATTATAACTGAAAAAATAATCTGGATCTTTGAAATGGTATGTGATATTAGCAGATATATTCCACAGCGGTTGAAATGCCCACGTCTCTTTTAATAGACAGCTTAGCTCGGAAAGAAAGATGGCTGTTTTCGATTCACAGTAACCACCTCCACTTAGAACGAGTTTTGCGCATTCGACACCAAGTCCTTGGTTATACGATACGGCAAAGCAACCGGAAGAATAACAAAGGCGACTGTGAAACATCACGTTTCACCTTTTCCATTCCAATATTCAAAGTACTCTCTAAATATGGCACTATCGCTTGCTCGACCATTTGCACCTACGTCAATATACGTGAAGCAGTAATCGGCATCAACCATAGCAAATAATATTATACTGTAGGTTTTTTTCATAATTGAAGTAGACTGAACCGGAACACGGATGCCTCTTAATTATAACGTGTTTCCCGTCGATTGCACCAAAACATCTAGGAAAATTCCAACGCTGAACAAATTTATTTTCTATTTCTTTCCATTCATCAGCTTTTTTAGGGACCTGAGAACAAACAAAAATTATAGGAGCTGTCACAAAGCAGTTAAGCCACACCACCAGACGAAGACAATAAAAGTGTCGAGTCTGAAAATGACGAGGACTCATCACAAGAACGTTCTAAGTCGCCTGAAAAAATGGAACCACCCCGACACCAAGGAATAGAGCTAAAAAACGACCGAGAATTGAAGAAAAATCAAATGAAATTTCAGAAGCTATAAAAAAATTGGATGAAATTGCCAAGGAGTTATCCGATGAGAAGCCCTGTGACCAGTTTGGGAAATTTGTGTTTCTGAGCTGCGTCTCCTACCACAGCGACAGGCCATCTTGGTGCAGCAGGAAATCCAAAACTCAATTATTAATGCTAAGCTGTCGTCTTTAGAACAAGAGGCCCCCCAATCTGTCCATAGTGCGTTTTCACCTTTTTCAGATTACTCATTTGCTTCGACCTCTGCATCATCGATGCACGACGACGATGGGGATGTTTTGCAGCAGGTCCTAATCAATACATTCGGAGGAAACACAACATAATTTTTTGTCAAATAAATTGTATATTTTCTATCTGTTAGCACTTCGGGTGAAAACTTCGAAATAGTTGATTCCGGAACTCTGAACAGGTATTCCAAAGACTTCAAAGAATCGCCTGTGGCTAGATAACGTAACGTTATTTCCAATTTCGTGGTTACTGGTATTGCCGGTCTCATTTTCGTATCTTTCTTTTTGAGCATTCCATTTACTATCTGCAGTAACTCATCAAATTTGGAACTGTTCAATCTCAACATATTTCTATAAGCCAAAGGATCTTTGTCCTTCAACTCTCTCAATAAACGGCTAGAAGCACCATATTCATCGCGTTTTTCTATCCATGATCTTATCCATTTTCTTTTCTGTTTCAAGTTTTTCTTTTGTTTTCGTTGAAAATCCTTCTTGATAACACTTGCTAAGATAATTACTCCCGCGCGAACTACTTTCGTCGACATTTTAGCTTTCAATGAACTAGCTTACAAGCCAACACGCCTGCGAGTGGCGAGTAAATTAGCCCAGCTTTCTATTTTACTTCATTTTACTTCAATAAATAATTATTATTCCATTCTTTGTATTGATTATCCAATAATCATTGAATTGGATAAACGTGTTCGGGAATAAGTAGATTTATTTTATTTCGTTTATTTTTTTGTAACGTAAATTTAATTTCTTACAAGGTTTTTCCAGCTTTCCAACTTTTGTTTCTTGTTTTAATTGCTCCGTTCGATTAAAACTAGTGGCGTCCAATTTAATATTAATTGTACTGTACACTCCATCCCAGTGATAGTGTATAAAATAGTTTAATTGGTGCCGAATACCACTCCCTGAGGTGGAGTGCTCTAGCCTGGGGCAGTTTTAGGTTACAGAGTATGCAAAACCATCATTGGAAAATAAAGTTTAACTTCTTTTAGATGGTCACGAAACTCACAAAGATTTGGAAGTTGTAACTTTGGCAAAGTAGAATGGCATAATTATGTATGCATTTCCACTACACTCCATCCATCAGATGCAACCTCTCGATATTTTCTTTCTTGTGCAACTAAAAAGTAATTACAACGAAAAATTATCAAAATGGTTAACAGGTTGGATGCCACTGTCGCTTATAAGCGTCAGAAAATGTTTTGTGCTTGTGCCACTGCCGCTTATAAGCGTGTTATGTGCTTTAATGGGTTTGGTTAGTCAGTTTGGTCGGGATCGCATTTGTGTTACTTAAGTGTATGTTTGCAGGCACTGACGTTAAGGTATTTAGAGATCAAATATACACGTGGTTCTTTTTTTTGCGTTTTTTGGAATTTTTGGGACAATGCAAAGTGATAGTCAGATGTTGATTGGAAAAACGACCCTCTTGATATGAAAGATTTCCCCTTTGTGTGCAATAGAGCATTTAAAATTTTACCGTATGAAAACACTCCGTTGGGTTTTTTCCGTAGTTTATTGACTGACGATATTTCACAATTAGGGTTGATGAAACCAATATCAATGCGGAAAATATTTTCTTAACGGCAATGACAAAAGAAAACCCTGGAATTTGTTCTTGAAAACCAAAGACACAGGATGAATTATTAATATTCTTGGGAATAATTCTACATATGGGTGTTGCACGACAGCCAAGAATGCCTTATACAGTATCCGCCAAAATAAACAGTACCAAAAATAAAAATGATCGCCCGATCAAAGTTATCCTGGCATAAGACCGGTAGGTTCTAATTTGAGAATTCTTTTTTTTTCAGCTTCTACGAGATGGTGCGCCACTACCAGAAAAAAGTGGGTGGCCGCACTTATAGGAACTACACTGATGCAACCATTGAAGAAGCATTGAAAAAATTGTTGATGAACAATGGTCAATTCGCAGAGCTGCAGACACGTACAAAATATCATTTGGCACTCTAAACAACAGATACCATGGCCTTCATATAAGGTCTGTGGGTCGACCAACCCTTTTATCTTTCTTTTTTTCCTTTTAGTAAAGCGGGTATTCAAGTACTAGCAAAATCATGCTTGGATCAGAAGGGTGCAATAATTATTCCTTGGTTGAAAGAGAACAAACCAGGAATAGACTGGGTCGACCAATTACTCCTACGACAGAAATCAGCAGTGGTTAAAAGAGTTGCCCCTAATATCAAAAGGGCCAGAGCAACAGTCAGCGAGACCAGGTCGAAGAAATATTTTAAGAACATTGAAAAAACAAATGAAGGGGTACCACAAGCTAATATTTTCAATAGAGTACACGGATGTTTTATATTTTGCTTAGATATTAATTTATAACAGTGAAGTTGATATCAGAAATGACTAATAATAGGAAATAAACCAATTTCCATTGGAAATTACTTCCAAATTATAAAATAAAATTCAAATTTTATTGCAGTTTCCAACCACGACCTGAGGATTTCCGAACGCTACCGATGATACGTGTGATGTCATATCTCTTGCTTGTTTACTTTTGTCAATATGTCAATGTGGCCGGTATTGCATTAGATTATGTGTAGATTTATGTGTATATTGTATTTTAATTAACTATTAATCTCTTCATCGACGTAAAAATATCATTTATATGTTTGTTTGAGACCATTACGTGTTTGTGTGTGCTTTTTTTATTACTTAAAGTCAACGTAAAGTGGAAAGTGGACATAAATATTCGATATTTCCGAGGATATTTTAAAACATTTTATTATTCATTTTATTTACTAGTTCAGTGTTCAGTGACGATTCTTTAATATTTTGTGAGTGAAGATATGGCTAGCAAAGGTTTTGTAAGAGCACAAACTGATAACTTGCCCAAAGTAGACTCATTTATGCTGCTTGAATTTATGAAGTCGAACAGCTGCTTTAATGCAGAGGAAATAAGAAGAGTTAACGCATTATCGTAAGTACGATTTAAACTATGTATTATATATAATATATACCAACCATCTTTCGATTCCATGTTGACCTGAGTTGGTCAGAATGGGTCTTAGTTTCTAAACTTGATTATTATTTGACAGGTGACACCAGGGGTGTCAAATAATAAATTATATCAATAAATGTTATATACAGATTTTGTAGGGATTTCCTGTCAGATTAAACAAATGAACATTAAGTTGAAGAAGTGTTAGGTTTTTCTCTCATGGAACGCTCTATTTTTTAAATCAAAGTCCAAATTTTTCCAAAAACATCCATATATAGCTAATTTATTTATATTTTCTTTAGAAATTTTTAAATATTCACAGTTGAAGTTGCGTATTCCCAACTAAGGTAAAACTAAATCAAGGTAAAACACTTACCATTATGAAATTTGAAAAGTAATTTTACATATTGTCAAATACCTGAACGAAAAACTCGATTTAAGATTATATTATTCTTGAGATAATAACGCAGGAATAGTAAAACGTCAACACCTTTATTAAATATCATTGAAAATATACTTTCTTTTACTTTACGATGTTCATTTGCCAGTTTCTTACACCATGGGTTTATGGAAATTCTAGACACATGTAAGCTGTGACCAAGGCTATCACTGTAATAACTTTTTTTGCAGGTCTATGAGAAGCAGTTATATAGATAACGCTGTTGGTTATGTGGTGGAAGGGATGGGAAAAAATGCACAGTGAAAGGTGAAGTTTGTCCCGAGCATAAAGTAAAGGCCAAGAACTACAAACAAATAATGATTGTGGATGAAGAAGAAGAAACTGTGGGAAAGGTCAAATGTCTGGATTGTGCAGCAGCGGGAAAGTGGATGTAAACATGCCGTTGCATTCTTAATGTGGGTACATGAGAAAAGTTCGCAACCTGCCCCTACCGAAGTCGAATGTTATTAGAAAAAACCAAGACTTTCTGGAGTAGGATCAACAATACCATTTGTCGTTACTACTGAATTTGGAGTTGTTCAAGCACCATAGCTTTCTGCATCACCTGATGATTTTTTTCAAGAATTTGTGACAAAACGTATTCAAATAGGGGCAGATTGTCAGGTTCTGAAACACTTCCAAAAAGAAGAAGATATTAGTATTCTTGGACTTCATAGGCTTCTGCATGCATTTCGTCTATCAGGTTGCACTGCTTATGAAGACTTTCTAGAGCTTGCAAAGAACAAGATGACCTATGATTTAAGTGCCAATGCTGTAAAATAAACAAAGGACAAAGTTCTTCTGACTTGTGGTTTGATCTGTGTTATGGTAGACTGACAGCTTCAAAAATTTATAATGCTGCCCACACGCTAGACCCTGATGAAGCTTTTGTCAGTTCAGTGATCGGGGCTCATAAAATGATTCCTACAGCTGCAATGAAGCGTGGACTTTACTTAGAAAAAAAAGTACTGAAGCAGTTGGAAAAGAACCTCGGAAAGAAAGTTCAAGCTGTTGGACTTTACTTGGATAAGAATTTTCCCGAAATTGATGCTTCTCCTGATGGTATATGTGACAATTTTGTTGTGGAAGTACAGTGCCCTACGTCGGAAAAGTCATTAAGGCAGTATATACTAAAGGATGACAATATAAGCACCAAATACAATGCACAGTTACAAATACAAATGTTCATGACAAAGTTAAGAAAGTTTGTTTTGTGTAGCTGATCCTAATTTTGATAATAATACAATAATAACTATTATAGAAGTGCCCTTTGATGAAAACTTTTAACAAAAATATTGAAAAAAGCCAGAGATTTTTGGAAAAATGTCATTTTTGAACGGTTGATGAATGCTGTATAATTTATTTTTATATTTCTATTAAGGTACAAAAAATACATAGATACTAGCTATAATAAATATCATGTACTAATGTAAGTCAAGTGTTAAGTATATTTAAACAAGAATGTGTAAATGTATCTAGGTCCCATAAAATATTAGAAAGTATTTTTAAGTATGTATCGTTTAAGTGCTTTTAAATTTTCACTGAATACAATGCACAGTTACAAATACAAATGTTCATGACAAAGTTGAAAAAGAGTTTTTTTTGTGTAGCTGATCCTAATTTTGAAAATAATCAAAAAATAATTATTATAGAAGTGCCCTCTGATAAAAACTTTTTAACAAAAATATTGAAAAGAGACAGAGATTGTTGGAAAAATGACATTTTTGAACAGTTAATGGATGCTGTATAATTTATTTTTATGTTTCTATTAAGGTACAAAAAATACATAGGTACTAGCTATAATGATTATATTATGTTAAGTGTTAAGTATATTTAAACAAGAAAGTGTGAATGTTACTAGGTACCATAAAATATTAGAAAGTATTTTTGAGTGTGTATCGTTCAAGTGCTTTTGAATTTACCAAATACAATGCACAGTTACAAATACAACATAAAGGAGTTGAGCAGGTACGACTAGGAGGTAAAAAAACAAAAGTAAATAATTAATCCCATGAAGAACAAAGAACCAAGAAAAGAAAGAGAAATCTCGAAAAATGGCAAGAAGTTGAAGCACAAAGGTTGAGAAATAGTGGTCAAGAATATGTTTCCAGGAGTAGTATTAAATCCAAGGACGGTGACGTATTTAGATTCAATGTAATCAGAAAAGCAAAATGCCAGTATGTGGCCAAAAATGCAAGTTAAAATGTTCGGAAACGATATTACAGGATCAGAGGGAGAAAATTTTTAGCGATTATTGGGGGTTGCAGGATATTGGGAAACAAAGAGAGTTTCTATCGGGTTGTATGGAAACGGTTGTCCCAAGATACAAATACACAATATCCAAGAAAACCAAATAATGCTTACTATTTCTTATTAAATCAGAGAAGATTTCGTGTGTGTAAATTATTTTTAATGGTCACTTTATCAATAAACCATAAAGTACAGTACTGAGAAAATTGGAAGGTTGTGATAGCGGAAGAGTTGTAAGAGAGGGTCGGAAGAGGGAGACACGGAAATCATTACAAAATCGGATATGAAATTAAAAATAAAGTAAGAGAACATCTAAACAGGATATCCAGGGTAGAAAGTCACTACTGTCGGTCACACTTGAGTAAGGAATATATCGACGGTAATAAAACTATTGCAGACTTACACAGCGACTACTCCCAACGATGCAAAGAACAGAACATACCATCTGCTAATTATCTAATGTACACTAAAATATTTAATGAAGAATTCAATTTGGCTTTCCACTTACCAAAGAAAGACCAATGCGAGCTTTGTCTCGAGTATTAAAATTCTAATGAAATTGGAAAAGAGAACATGGAAGAAAAATATAGTAAACACCAAAAGGAGAAGGATTTGAGTGGAGAAGAAAGGGATCATGATAAAAACAGTGATGAGAAAATAAAAGTTATTGTGTTTGATTTGCAGGCGGTTTTGACCTGTCCCACAGGAGATGCGTCTTCTTTTTATTATGTCTCAAAATTAAATGTATTGAATTTCACTTTATATGACGTAAAACGTCATGAAGGCACATGCTTCATGTGGCATGAAGGTGAAGCCCATGGAGGAGCCAATGAAATAGGTACCTGGCTGTTCAAATATCTTCAGGAATTTGACCAGCAGGCTGAAGACCCATTTGATGTAATATTTTACTTATATAATTGCGCCGTCCAAAACAAAAATAGATTCATTATAACTTTGTACATGCATGCACTTTCATCTCTTGTGATGCCTTTTGGCCGAAATATTATTCATTAATCATTCAAATTATTATGAATAAAGACATAAATTCCCTTGAAGCTAATTCCAATAAATCATGAATCGTTTATAAATACGAAATATAAAGGTTACACGTTCGAAGTCAAGTTCAGAGCGTGAAGTAAACATAAACAGTATTATTTATATTTACAAAAGAGGTGAACTTGACTCGTCGTATAAATATGTTAACGATAGGGTTTTAAGATCAATTCTAAATATATTCTATTAATTCTAAGACATGCATTCTAAATATATTCTAAATACATTCTAATCAATTCAGTCATTCTATTCATTCTATTAATTCTAAATATAATCTAATTATTATCCTAGTAATAAGTGGGTTAATGTATACTAGTAAAGTAAGGTAATAAAGAGAACATGTCCCAGTGATTCCAGTAGTTGTTTTATTCCTGCGAGATGACACACCGAGTGACCGGCAACACCACCTATTCAGAGGCCCTTCCCCACACTTCTAATTCACCAAGTATCCATAGTAGGATACATACATTACACTCTTTTAAAGCTAAATTCCATAACCCATGAGTTTTTTATTTCCGGTCATTCACAAAACGAGGGAGACAGCATGTACGCTCTTATTGAAAAACAGGTTACAAAATACAAAAAAATCCACCCAATATACTCACCTGACCAATACGCGTGTATCATCAGAAATTCAAAAAAGAAGGCTCTTGCAGCAGACCTATTTGTCAATAACATCAGGGGCGTAAAGCTGAATGATATAAAAATATTGAAGATGAGCAGAGATTATCCTGGTATCATTTATTATAAAACATCATTTGAACAGGAAAACTACACACACCGGCAAATTTAAAGGAACAGGCTATGAATGTAGTTTATCTCATTATTTTATTGATAATATCTAGATAGCTTTGAATGCTCCACGCAACGATTTAATTTTCTAATGTCAAAACGTCAAACGTGTGATTTGTTTTTTGTCAAAACTTCAAACATTTGTGTTGTGCCTTACATTTTAAACTCTAGTATTATCTCTAGATAACAAGTAAGTGGTTTTTAATTAATCAGTTGTTTTGTTCGGGTTTGTTGGAATCGGTTTTTCTTGTGATTTATCAAAATCAGTTTTGTTCGTATTGCAAAGATCAGCTGATAATGGGTGATTTAATACCGACTGATATTGCCAGGGCCGTAGCAATGATCGAACATGGTCGGACATACAGGGAAGTTGCTCAAATGTTTGGTAAATCACCATCAACCATCCACCGTAGCGTAAATCGTTGGAGGCAAACTGGGGAGTATGTAAGAAGAAGGGGACAAGGCAGAAAACGCTCAACCACGGCTGCAGATGATCGTTTTATAACGTTGCAAACACTGCGGAACAGACGTCAAACGGCAGTTCAAACCAGGCACCTACTGCAAAATGTTCGTGGAACCACCATAAGTGAGCGCACAGTAAGAAGAAGACTTAAAGAAGCTGGTCTTAAGTCATATGTGCCAAAAAAAGCCCCAAGACTCCAGAGACAACATCGTGTAGCGCGACTAGAATTTGCTCGTGAACATCAGAATTGGGATGATAATCGGTGGGGTCAAATTCTCTTCACGGACGAGAGCCGTTTCTGTGTATATTCCATCGATGGAAGAGAAAGATTGTATCGACGCCAAGGAGAACAAAATGCACCATTTAATTTTACGACTACGGTATCTTTTGGTGGAGGTTCAATTATGGTGTGGGGCGGCATATGTTTGGGGGCACGAACAGCGCTAGTGGTGATTGATGGTGGAGCCCTGACTGCAGATAGGTATATCAGAGATATTCTTCAAGACCACGTGGTACCTTTTGCCCCATATATTGGAGACAATTTCGTTCTAATGCAGGATAATGCGCGCCCACACGTCGCTCGCTGTGTACAGCACTTTTTAAATGAAGTGGGCGTAACAACAATGAATTGGCCAGCGTGTTCTCCGGACATGAATCCGATCGAGCATGTATGGGACATGCTAGGCAGAAGACTTAAGGCACGAATTCCTGCTGTTCAAAACAGAGAGGAACTAAGAATTGCATTAATTGAGGAATGGGATAATTTGCCTCAACAACTGATCGATAACCTCATCAGAACAATGGGAAGACGAATGTATGCAGTTGTAAGGGCTCGTGGTGGAAACACCCGCTATTGAGGAAAAAGAAAAAAATGCATTTTTTTAGTGAAAAAAGCTCAAAATGTACAATAAAGTTATTCTGTTAAAAAACCAGTTATTTGCTTGAGTTTGACTTCTTCGACTTGTTTTCTTCTTCAACAGGTAGCACGTGGTGGAAATTACTTACTTTGTTTTCAAAGATTTTTTGTGAAATCCTAAAACTATGTGCACTATGGAGAAAATCATTAGATTTTGTATTTGTTCCTTTAAATATGCCGGTGTGTGTATAATGAGGTTCAAATTTCAAATTCCAGGAAAAAAATTGATATAAGAAAAATTGATCTCAAAAAGGCGTTGACTGGAAAACCTGGCATCACCGATGCTAAGAAAAAAGGCTTGCTGTCCTTGGTGAAGAAAAAAAAGTGTGTTCCTACCTACTATCTCGAGTTCTATAAAAATGTGTGATCTAATAATTGCGATTATTTTATTGTTAATTATTTAAGAGTTAGGAGTTTTTTTGTACATCACTTAAGCTTTGCAAAAGTAAGTTGGAATATTTGGATATGCCTTTTATTTTTAATATACCTATTGATATTGTAGACTAACAAAATACATAAACTACATTTGGCTACTCTAAGTTTTTTTTGCCTTTTTCTTACCAGTCTTCCATACACTTTTGAGATGTTACCATGACATTTTGAGCAAATTAATTTTTATTTTATAAGGAAGATAGTTACATTTTTCAAAAAAAAAAATACAGTTATACATAATAATAAAGTTAGTATATAAACATAGTCTAATCTAGAAAATGTTGCTTCAACATTCTGTCGCTTAGATAGAATCGCAAATAACATTCAACAAATACTTTCTATCTACTCTTATAAAAAATATTGTTTTTTGAGATGTGACCCTCTTCTTCCGGATAAACGAAATGTTCATGACAAAGTTGAGGAAGAGTTTGTTTTGTGTAGCTGATCCTAATTATGAAAATAATAAAAAATAACTAGTATAGAAGTGCCTTTTGATGAAAACTTTTCCACAAAAATATTGAAAAAAGACAGAGATTTTTGGAAAATTGACATTTTTGAACAGTTAATGAACATACTCTGTATCTGTAGAGTAGGGAGAGTGAGTGTAGGCCCACAGCACTTAGGCCACATGTGACCCATTGTACATCCTCCCAAGGAGTTGTCCTCCTAGGTCATCGTCCATTCTGTCCTTCCCAGGAAGGTGTACAGGTCACTAGGAGACATCTCCTTCATATGTGGTCGTAAGAAAATAATGTTTTTATGGTTGACTCCTAGACATATAAGTACATAACCTCAAACTATTTAAGAAGAAAAATTACCAACATAGAAGTAAGTACTTACATTAAAATGGTATTCACATACAAAAACAGTTGAATTTGTCGAAATATTGTCTTTGTTTCGACGCATAGCTTGCAACCGCAATGCCCTTCTCTCAAGTGCACTTTTGCTTGCGCCACTAGGTAAAGTAACAAATATTTTGTCTGGAGTTTTAATAGTCGTTGATTTACACACTGGAACAATGCAATACTTGTAATACAAAGTGTTTTTTTCGGCTTTATCCATTTTTAAAGCTTTCAGAAACAAATTAGGCCACAAGAACTCAGAGCAGGATACACGAATAAGAACGTAAACAAATGACGTCACTTCATGGGGCAGCCATCTTTATGACATAAAACACGTTTTGGCGGACCTTCAAATTTTATGATTTCAAAGTCGTTTTAAAAGTAAAGTTTATATTTTTTTTGAAAAAATAGGCATGCAAGGTGTTACGAGACCTCATAAAGGGTCAATTCCCACCAATAACAAAATGCATGCCTGTACCCTATTACGAGGAGACAAACTTCTCCAATGACACTGGACGAAGCTTCAAAATTAACCGGAGAGGAGTGAAATATCCGGAGCAGATTTGCAATTATAGCAAGTCAGCAACAACAGTGATGATAAATTCCTTGCTTTATTAAATTTCGTCGTTGATTAACATTACAATTATTTTATACAGAGTGAAGCAACATTCTGACCTATTCAACCATCCTCAACCCTGTTTCAACACCCTCAACTAACCACCCTGTTCAATTACCCAACCATCCAGCAACAACTGATAAAACCACTGGTAAGAGTGCCTCCCTACCTAGTCAGCATAAACTGAAAAAATTGTATAAATTAACAAGCTTGAACGGAGATAAGAAAAGTGCAACAAAATATCTACAATACACTAGTAATCTTCCAAGAAGATAAACTGAAAATACAATACGCATTGATAGTAATGAAGCAGTTGATTCAGTGAGTATTAATATTATAAATTTTTTTTCACCTCAATTTTCCGATTTTTTAGTGCCTATACTTATACCTCTTTTATTTTTAGATATGGTGTAAAAGAGATGAGTGTCAAAAAAGACAAAATATTAATTTTTTTGACTCACTCGCCAAAGTCAACATTGAAAAATAAATTTGGGAACCTACCTGTACGATATATGCGTACTCTGTTAGATGACGAAAATTAATTTGAAATTCTTGAACAAGTAGTGAGGAAATACAAATTCAACTTGTTGGATAATCAGATGGAATCGGTAGCTCAACAAAATATGCTGGAAAGAGCAATACCCAGCACTAGTGAGGGAGTTAAGAGTAAACATCATTATTTAGAACCACCACCCAATCTTTGGGATGGAGACTTGAGTATTGAGATGTTAGAAACTCACAAGCGAGCAAAGAATTATACAACAACACATGCTCGTGATGAAGACAACGACGAAAAGCTTCAAGGTTAAACTTATTGAACTAGTGTGTGAATACCCTTGCATTTTTAGCTGTAAACACCCACTGTACATAGATGCTAATGTCCGAGAAAATGTCTGAAGAGAAATTGGTGGGAGAATGAAATTACAGGTAAAGTATTAATTCATTTATTTACTTAGTAATGTAACTTAACAGTACACCTAATTATGTTTGAGCTTGTTTTTCTCGTTTTGTCTGACTTGTTGATTTCAATCATTTGCCAAGATACGGATCCACTTTTTCTGTTAGAGTAGTCGCAAAAAAGGTCCCTTATGTCCGAACTCCGCCTCCAGCACGCAAGGGAATCAAGTTTGGTTCTGTGTTGGAAATCTTGAAATAACATTGGCCATTCTCTTCAAGGTACGCTTCACGTAGCATATTGTGCAGATAACAGGCAGTCATAATTAAATTGTCAGTAACTTCTGGGTTGACTGCAATTGGGGTATAAAAAACACGGGATCCTTGAGAAAGTAATGCAAATGAATTTTCTGTTACTCTCCTTGCACGAGACAGTCTGTAGTTGAAAAAAGTTTTTTTTCTTATTAGTGCGTGCTTCTGGTCTTGTATAAGGTTTCATTAAATGCTCTGAAAGTTTAAAGGCTTCGTCAGCAACTACGACATAAGGAAGCTCGGGAATGACATTGAGGGGGCTTTTATGGAATTTATGTCAGTGCTTGATTATTCAATCTCTGCAAATTGTCCTCTAAAAACGAGAACTAATCCATATAAAATAAAAATGACTGGTACGATAATTAAGTGCACAACAAAAGTATTCAACTTGGTAAGTTTTTAACCCTAGCAAAAAATTCGAATGACCTCAATATGTGGAGTCAGTATAAAACTACTAAAAAAGATTATAATAATTTTATCAAACACAAGAAGAAGGCTCATAACCACTCATAAATCTCGAATAGTGATAACAAACCAAAAGCTATTTGGAACATAGTCAATGCTACATTGGGAAGGAAAACAAAAATTAATAATATACAATTATTAGTAAATAATAACCAAGAAGTCACCGATACAAACGAGATTGCTAAGTTATTTGCTAACTATTTCAACAAAACATATAATGATTTAAGCAGTAGAGTCCTTGAAGGTGGGAACTGTACATTATCAGATAAAAGGTTAGTGAGTAGTTTTGCATATATCCCGGTCTCTACCATTGATGTATCAAGTTTAATTTTGAGCCTTGAAATAATAAGTCCGTTGGAATTGATGGAGTTAACATAAGGGTTCTTAAATTTATTAACGATGTTATATCCCAACCATTGTCATTTCTAATCAATCTGGCATTTGATATTGGTGTTTTTCCTCAGACTCTTAAACTAGGTAAAGTAGTTCCTATCCATAAGAAATTGGACCCAACATGTATAGAAAACTACAGACCCATTACTATTCTAAATGTTATTTCAAAAGTATTTGAACGTGCATATTATGATCAGCTTATTCTTTTCCTAGATAAAAATAGTATTTTGGCTGATCACCAGTATAGTTTTCGACCAGGAAGGTCTACGGATGATGCGTCTTTGATTTTTATGGAAACTGTATTTAATAATTTTAATGAAGAACTGCAAGTGGCTGGGTTATTTATTGATCTGTCTAAGGCGTTTGATAGTCTTAAGCGAACATTCCACCGGGTACGGCGCTGCACGCTGCATTGACGGAGCGGCAAGATGCATAAATTTTAAATTACATAGTGGCTTATGGGAATGATTCCACCAAATCCGTTGCAGCAAAGTCAATGCAGCGCAGTACGGCGCATCGCTGCGTGCAGTGATTTCGGCATCAGTTGAAATTTTTTACCGTACGCGACGGACCGAAATATGGAAGAAAAATTGATTGTTGCTGTCGAAAGTCCTGTACGACAAAAGTTTAAAAAATTATAAAAGTGCAAATAGTCGTGTCTATGCCTGGAAGGAAGTTGCCAAAAATTTAGATATAAAGGGTAAGAATATTTATCAATTAACTAGGTGAATTTTTATTATATCATATTAAATAACTAGAAATGTAAATTGAAATAAATAATTTTAATGTGTAATTGCATCATACTGCCAAGGAACTTCGCCAGCAGGTGACATAAACCAATCTGCATAAGCATTACGAATATCTAATGCCTGTCTTCCCGGTCTAGAATATTGATGTTTTTCTCGTTGCGTTGCAACGTTTTGTACAGATGTAGACGTAAACTTGGAAATATTCAGATTGTTTCCAGTATCTAATAAATAATTGTGAAGTGTGCAACATGCAACTACTATTTCATTAGCAAATTCAACGTTAACTTCGATGCGTTTTAGTAATATCCTCCATGTATGTGCAGTTATGCCAAAAGCGTTTTCGACGACTCTCCTCGCTCTGGATAACCGATAGTTATAGATTCTTTGACGTTCAGTTAAGTTCCTTCCAGGAAATGGTCGTAATATATTTTCTTTCAATGGGAATGCTTCATCTGCAACTAATACTAAAGGGAAAGAAGTTTCTGTGAACGGAAGATCTTGATTTTCTGGCAAATTCAAATTTTTATCGTTCATCAACCATGATTTTCCAAACGAACAGTTAGCAAAAATTCCACCATCGCTGTTTGATCCATACGACCCAACGTCTATCATTATATATTTATAATTGGCGTCAACAACGGCCATTAATACAATCGAGAAACCTCCTTTGTAATTAAAAAAATTTGATCCTGAATTTTTGGGGGCAAATATGTGAATATGCTTGCCGTCGATGGCACCCACACAATTTGGAAAATTCCATTTTTTATAAAAATCGTTTCGTATTTCATTCCATCTTTCTTTGTTCACTCTTGAAATGTGTAACGGCATAACTATATTTTTTATAGCAATGCAGGTTTCCTTGACTATTTTATTCACAGTTGTTTCTCCTAAGCGAAAACTAAATGCAATAGATCTGAAAGACATGCCAGTTGCCAGATATCTGGAAAGAAAAAAATTTTAATATTAAAAAAAATCTGTTTTGTCACTTCTGGATGTTTGTTCTTCAAAAATAACAAGAAGTACCAAACAATAAATTCCGTTTTTCAGATTCTGACGTTGAAGGGCTCGAAAATATTAAAAAAAGATGGAGAACTCTACGTGACGCCTTCATCAAAAATTACAGGTCATCCAAAAGTGAGAAAAGCGGATCAGCTGGAGGAAAAAGGAAGAAATGGGTATTTTATGATAAACTTCTTTTCCTAACCCCCTTCATCGATTTTAAGGAAACCATTGGAAATTATAACAGTGCCCAAAAAGAGGAATGCACATCTAAAGAGGAAGGAAACGTAAAGGAAAATTACGATGAAGATACTTTTATCGAACAAGCTACAACAAGTCAAGAAACGTCAATTTTAGATGAACGCGAAACGTTAGCCACTCCGACGACTTCTACTGCTACTTTAGCAACTAAAAAAAAACATAATAAACAAAAAATAAAAGAAAAACCAGTCAACATAACTGATGCTGAGCTTTTAGAAATAATTTCCAAAAAAGACGACTCGGATGAACAGTTCATGTTGAGCTGCGTGCCTACACTGAAGCTGTTGAGCCCGAGAGATAATTGTTTCGCTCGGATTCAAATACAAAATTTACTTTTTAATTTAGCTTTCGGAGAAAGCAGACCATCGACGAGTGGCTCCAATTTTAGTCGGCCATCATCTAATTTAACCTATACGCCAATGAATGAAGACTCCACTTCAACACAATTTGATAACAACAGTTTTATGGAAGATACCGCGAATAATTTTTATAATTTGTAAAACCGATTTAAAAAATAAAGATTTAAAATCTTAAAATGAAATTAATTTAAATTTTAAGTGTTATTTACCTTAATGTAACAGCCAATCTTTCTCTTGATGAAATAGCATCTCTAAAATTAGTATTTTCTTTGCTAATTGCATTTTCCAACAATCTATGCAAATTGTTGAACTGATCGAAATTCATTCTGAAGTATTGAAAATATCTTTGCGGATATTCTTCTAGTTCTTGGCAAAGCCGGTGATATTCACCACATTCCAACCTGCTTGTATTCAGGGGATGGACCCAATAGCTAGCTCGTCGTCTTCTTCTCCTTAATAAAATGGCTAACGCTATTTTCTTTTTGTTCAATACCATGTTAATTCGAAAGAGACCGAAAGAATACTGCACATTGCTGCACTAGGTGGAATGATATTCAACAAGACTCTACTGCTGCAGCAAGTGACGCTGTGATGATACGCCAATGCAGCGTGCCGTGCCGTACCCGGTGGAATGTTCGCTTTAATCTCAACTTTATATCAAGTAAACTTAATAGCATTGGCATAAGAGGACGCATGCTAAATTTGCTTGAGTCCTATCTGAGTGATAGACGATTCTTTGTTCAACTTGGAAATGAACGAACAGATACATATGACATCAATGTGGGAGTTCCTCATGGATCAGTGCTGGGACCTCTACTCTTTATTATTTTCATCAATGACCTACCAGAATTTATACTAAATTGATCTGTATTTTTATATGCAGATGATTCTTCAGTAGTGGTTTCGGCAGTGACTGCTGATGAACTTAGCATTAAAATTTGTTCCATAATTGAGTTATTCAAGAGTTGGTGTAATAGAAATTGTTTGACATTGAATTTGGAGAAAACCATTTTATTACATTTTAGATGTAAACAAAATACTCCTGCCGTGGTTATTTCAAACATTACCCCTTCTAACACTCACAAATTTTTAGGCCTATATTTAGATCAATTCATGAATTGGGAAGCCCATTCAGATATTGTTTGTAAAAAGCTAAACTCTGCTTACTATGCATTATTAAAACTAAAGAAAACATCTGATTTGAGATCCTTACTAAGTGTATATTATTCTTTGGCCTATTGTCATCTTTCATTTAATGTCATCTTGTGGGGAAATGCATCCAGTGCTAATAAGGTGTTTATACATCAGAAGCGTATAATGAGACTAATATTCAACTTACCCTTTCAGAGTTCATGCAGACAAACATTCATTGATAACAAGATCCTTACCCTATCGTCTATTTATATTTACAAAATACTCATTAGGGTGGAACGAAAAAACTTTTTTTCTCCAAGTAGTGTGACAT
>CAJUYH010002361.1:441-40471 GCA_910591685.1 Galerucella tenella | reverse complement strand
TTTTTTTTTTTTTTTTTTTCCCCCTTTTCGAATTCGGGGGGTGGTGGTGACGTGACACGAGTGAGAATTGCATTGGCAGAAGGTGCGCTAAAAATAAGGGCTGGGGTTTGATAAATAGGGGGGGGGGGGGAGAAAGACAGTAGTGAACGCGCTGATTCTGACACCCTCAATGGAAAAAAAAAGGAAAAGACGTAAAAGAAAAAAAAATATATTCTCACATCATCGTCAGAAAACATCGTCGTTGTCCAGGAGTGTATTATTTGCGGACGCAATTTGACGCGCGCGCGCGGACAACCCTGGGTTTTTATTCTCTACGGGTGGCAGTGTGATTATTATGTTTGTGATGGTTGGATAGTTTGGTTTGCCTTTCACTACATGCAACTGTGTATACATTTCCCATTTGGCCCGTTCATATATATGAGAAGAAAAAAAAAAACTTTTGAAATGTCGTTTGTCGCCGTTGTCGAAATTTCTCCTCGCCCGTCTCCCCATTTTTTCGTATTAGTGATCCCTTCAACACCAGAAATGAACCTCCACCATCGCAAAATTGTGCGTACGTGCGTATTTACTACACTGACAAAATATCGAATGTTGACACGCACGAAGAATATCGTCTTCGTTTTCTCAATGTGTTATACTATACTGGTAATGCTAAAAATCTGTCACTAGCAGACGACACTGTATTCTTTCATTGACAACGATAAGAAATGGGAAGTTTTTGATATGAAAAAAAAAAATAAAGGAATAATAATAATAATGATAGTTCCTTTGAGAATAAACGTAGAGAAATGATGGTAAAATTTTCATTGTTCGCGAATAAAAGACAGAGACATCTCTATATATTTGGTCTCGTAATCGTTCGCTTGCTCGTTGTCATTCTCAGAAATTTACCCGAGCGATTGTCGGATAAAGAATAGAAAGAAGACGGTAAGGAAGAATAGATTTCTCTCGATTAATATATAGAGTGGATGAGAAGACGGCGATATTATCTGCGAATACACAACGTGGCGGTTTGTCACTTCCTTTCATACACCCACCAATACCCACTTTTTCGTTATACTTCTCGCTCCCACAATATTTTATTTTTCATTTATTTATTATTTTCTTTATTCTTTTGTATTTACTGGCTATCCATTGCAGTCTATAACGAGCCTACTCTTGCTTATCCTTCATGTCTATATACACATGCACACACGCCTTCTGCGCTACCGATATTAATTTCTTCAATACTGATATTAATCTACGTCAATGACTAACCGTTAATCAAATGCCAATGAACGAGCTGGTAGTTGAATATGTTTTCTTTATGACTATAAATAAGTATCTGGAGTGTACTGACTTGAAATAAATGTCAATTATTCTTCCGGTTATGTGAATAAATTCATTGGATAAATATACTATAATGAAATGTATTTTTTTTATTCTGCCAACGAGTTTACTCGATGAATTATTCATTTTGAAATATTGTTTAGATTCTGTATTTAATTGTATGGCACTTATCAACTGTATATGTGATGAAAGAATGGAATTGTATGAAATTTGTTGTTTGTAATGGGGTAATGTATATCAGTTAAGATTAGCAATAGTCATCATGTTTGAGTTCATTGCCAACACGTCGTTGTCTCGTCGACAAAGTGAAACGCGCGCGCTCCCTACTGAGACTTCGTTGTCGTTGTCGTCGTTGTCTTCGTCGCATTATCGTCGACGATTATTTAACAAGACACATTTCCCAGGAGAGTAAGAAGATATAGTAATGGCACAACAGTATTTGTCATTTGTTGCGTTGAAAATGAGAATGAGGGGTGACGATGATGGTGAATAAGTGAAGAAAGATGTGGTGTGATGAAAATGGAAATAAAAAATGACGAGTCGGTGTATATATGTGTGTGTGTGTGTGTGTGTGTGTATATACAGCATTGTCACTTAAATAAAATTCAACTTGATATTAAAAGTCTCACATATATATATTTCCTTCGTATTTACATTTTTGTATATATATATATATATATATATATATATGTAGTATAACCTCTCTATTTATTTATTTGCTTATTTTGTATTCACTTTGGTGTATTGGACGACGTTGTGTTAGCAAGTTGGTACATACAATCGCACTAACGACGTTTAATGTCCTTCTATTTGTACGATTACAGCGAACGACCATCTAACCGGACATCCTGGTCTATTGTCTTTATGAATTTATATTATATTTTTTTCTGGTGGCTGTGAAAAAAATAAAAAAAACAATGAAAAAATATCGGATGCCCTTTATTACATATCCCTTTATTATATATTTTATTTACAGTGGATATATGTTTTATAAATAGACATTATTCGATACACGAATTGTTTAATTTAATTTATTGAAGTGGCTCAAATGGTTTTTTTTATTAAATAAAATTAGTGTGAATATTTTCGAACATCAAAATAAAATGCAGATGATTCATTTCAATTGTTCTTTCAATGTTGATACGTATTCTCGGCTTGAGTAATTCATGATGTGGACCTTGAATTTAGTCTGAAGGTTGTGTGGCCACGTTTTATATATACGTAATTTCTATTTTTGCTCTTTTATTTTTCGTTTAGTTTCACATCCAACCGTTAGGTTCTTTTTTTTTTTTTCACTTTGCTCGTGGTCTTATCTCATTTTATCTTGTGAATTTTTTTTCTTCCGTACGATCAACGGCTTTTAGCAGAGTGTTTTCAAATATATGTACACGTGTATGTATATGTGTTCGTATATATACATATATATATGTAGTTACGATAGTGGTGGTGAAGATGAGCGACTGGGCAAAAATTTTTACCGCATTAAATTATGAATCTCGTTTCGAAGGCGTGTAAAAGGGTTATATAGGTGTGCCCGAGGGAAGCTCTTGGGCTTTACTTTTACCTCATGGAAAAATATCATAACTTCTCTTGTCTACTCTACCTCTTTTCCATTCTCTTACTCTCTCTCTCTCTCTCTTGCTTCATCCACCCTATTGAGCCATGGTTGATGGTCGAAATGAATCGAAAAATGTCGTGAGGAAAAATAAAAAAAAATTTACAACCACAGATAATCCTATTTTTCGCCTCGAGAATTTTCACACCACATGGACTTATTATATTTATTTTTACATTATTCCACTGATAACATGACAAAAAAATGATGATGTCATACAATGCACCGTGAATTTCTGTGATAATATTGAATGACACAATGTTTGTTTACGATACTTAATAAATATCCAGGAAGTCTATGAACTACTACGTATATATTTATCTATACATATATGCAATTGAGTTTGTTCACACTCGAAGACGAAAAAAAAAAAAAAAACATTTACACTCGAAGCAAATATATGTGAAGCAATAAATTAAATATACTCATGTGTGATAATACGTAGAGATTTTGTACAAATATGATGGAATAAATCCATCAAGAAAGTATATTTAAATATTTCGCGTTCACATAAATTTTTTCGAAATATATATAAAGAGAAGTGAGAGGGTAAAAAAAAACGTCATATTATAAAACCATTTATTTATTATCAAAAAAGATATATCATCAGCGCTACACAATCACGCACATCTTTGTTGCAATAATTCTCGTTGTCGCCACGTGACTCCGTCAATGTGTTAAAAAAAAATGGGGGGATAAATAATGGTATGTAGGGTGTACGAGCGAGCATTTTTAATCATCCTTTGTATGGATAAAAAAGAAATCTCATACATCTATTCATATATATATAAAGAAATAAATATAACTGATCGTGTTTAACAAATAAATCATCATTTTTATTTTTTTATTACCCTACAGTTTTCCTGTATTGTATACACATGCAATTTTTTTCATCACGTACAAATAAGATTATGAATAATTGCTTATGCAACAGTTGTTTAAAGTCAACGATAATTGTATGGGCAGTAGTGAGCACACGATTATAGACTAGACTAGAATGAGATTATACATATATATATATATAAATACATACACAGGCATATATTCACAGATATTTTAACACATATACAATTTATATTTGTATTGCGGTTGACATTGAAACAGAGTACGGAAAGGCGTGTGAGTCAGTGACGATATTGAGCCTTCTACTGCGTAAAAGAATTCTCTGCAGGAGAAAAATAGAGAAACATGGTTGGTTGAACCAACGATGGTGTAATGGCAATGGCGGTAGTGCGATACAATATATTTACACAAAATTAGACGGGAGCAATATGTATACGCATTAATACATACAAATATATACACAAACATTATTTAGAAATCGCATTGTGTGTGTGTGTGTATATTTTTCAAGTTTATATATGTATACAGTTTATATTCATAGCACGTTCATGTATTATGAGAAAGACGTTAGATATAAAAACACACACGGACTCTCCTCTTATCTATACATTTAAATATATAGCTATCATGTAGTTATTCGAGATGTTAATGTCTGTATATATATGTATATTAGAGAGTTAATGATACCGTTTTGTGCTTGACTGTCCAGTCACGCAATTGATTAACAAAAAAATACATATATATAAAAATAAATTGAGAAAAAAAACACTGCTTATCAAATATAAAACTAACAAAAATATTTTGTTTTTCTAGAATAAATATTTTTTTTTATTGGTATATTGATTTAACGGTTGGTGTTGGGTGTGAGTGCAGTGTGGGGAATGATAAAAAGAAGAAAATAACAAATAGAGAGATTATGTGTATGAAAAAATGATTGGAAGTTATAAATTTACTACAGTGAGAATTATCGTTTGATCTTGCACTGCTGCATTGTGTGTGATCATTAACGCCAACGTAGTCAAGCACCTCACGGTCTTCTTTCTATCAATCGTGTAAATGCACGTATATCCGTGTGTGTGTGTGTGTGTGTGTGTGTGTGTGTGTGTGTGTGTGTGTGTGTGTGTGTGTGTGTCTTATCGATCATCGTCGTATATAATCCATATACACCATTGGTTATGCCCACGCACAAGGATTTTCAATGCCGATCAATGTGTATTAATGCAGCAAGATTGAAGTAATGTTGCGCCGTTACGTGGCTGCATTAGTCATGGGTATGAGATTGATGAGCAGCTGATCGTGTGCAATTTTTATTTGAAATCTCATTGGGACATGTATGAGGCTGCAAGCGAATGATGTAAGGAAAAAATTTTTTAATAAAAAAAAATATGAAGAAATGAATAATTCATTTTTTTTTTATTTTAGATCACAGTATTGATGTATAAAATTAGCATATATTTATAGTCTATTCGTGTATTGAACTTTTTTTCTCGTTCTTTTTTATATCGTTGTAAAATAATAATAATAATAATATCAATGATGACGATAATGCGACAGCTCTGATCTTTTATGCATACTTTTCATTGCATTGTGGGATTTATAAATAGTGTAGGTTCATGAAAATAAAAATATACATATGATATTTTATCATGTGGATTCGTAGTGTTGTGTGTGTGTGTGTGTGTGCGTGCGTGTAGGCGAAATAATTTTGTGAAACGTCAGATGGCGATCCGTTATTTTTATATATCATGCAATCAGGTAGAGAAATATTTTTCAACTGGATATATAATTTAACACAGCATTCTTTCCTCTTACGTATTTGGCCTTGGGCCATGCGATTTGGTTTTGTTCTTTATTGTTTTTTTTTTTTTTCATTTATTTATTTTGTTTTTATTGTAGGTTTCTCTTCAGTCGTTCCTTCCCTTTGCTTTACTTTTTCTAATTTTTTTTTTTCTCTGTTTATTCTTGTAGTATGCTTGGACTATATACATTTTTGTGGCCCTTTACCTATCGTGCGATGGGCCAATTGAATAACGTGGAAGAGCAAGATGGAGAAACAGAACGAAATAAAAAAAAAGGGAGGATGGTGAAAAAAAAGCAACAAAAAAAAAACATGCACACAAATATGAGACTCGAAGAAAACCAGTTTTGCACAGCGAGTCCAAACCGCAGTTCCACACGTACGTGAACACACATGCGACACACACACACACACACACACACACACACATATATATATATATATATGCATGTATAGAGAGAGAAGCCGGTTTTTTCATCTGGGCATGAATTCGTGAACCGTGACATAAATTTGGGGCGTTTGGGGAGCTCGACGTACATTACTCAATAGTTGCCAAGTACGAAAGCAAAATGAAAAAAAAATTGCGCACAATTTTTATTACGTATTGTTTTACTTTTAATTCAAAATATCTTCCGCTGTGTATAATCCTGTGGGATAACAAAATTGTCTTTCTCATATTAGGATAGGAGGAAAAAAAAAAAATCCGATTGTAATATTGGGATAATATTCCTTGGCTTTTGCACTCCACCTTTTCACCATCAACCCACCCTCTGAGGGAAAGAAAAATACTTGGAAGGTATTCGTACAAAAAAAAAGCCTGTTTTATTATTCTGGTGATGAGCGACGTCGCGCGATATATACACACGCGAAAGCTCTATATAACGTAGAGAGCAGTTGATCTGCCCTCTAAATTTGCCTTGAGCTCCCCTTAGCTGCGATGGCGGCGATGACGACGACGACGACGACGAAGCTTTCTCGCACGCGCGTTGCTCAGTGTGTACTCGTTGATAATAACACATGGGTCGGAACCTCAAAACCGGTTTCCGGTGTATAAATTTGACTATAAAATATTTTTAACGCCATGCGTTTTACTATATTGTTGACTTCTGAAATGTGAACTGCTTTTACCATTTTTATCCATTTAAATATATGTATGTATATAAGGGTTGAGGTCGGTAAAATATTTTTGTGAATATTTTCATGTCTTCGAAATTATACTTATAAATATGAATTTATACAATATATATAATATATATATTTCCATTCCATTCCGTGTGCGATACCAATTGATGGAGTTTTTTTTCAGTAATGTTTATTTCTCTCAACATATTACTGAATCCTAAATACATTTATTAATACATCAAAATTTTTATCGTTTTAATTCAGAATATAAATAAATTTTATCGTTTATTCAATTTAATTCAAAATTTATGCGAATATTTATTCTATATAAATTATTAATAAATACTTTTATTACAATTACTGTTACACTCATTTAACCTTGAATTCTTATAATGAAGGGCGGTTTGTCTACAAGCCTATTTACAATATTTTGATGGCCCCAAAACTTGACATTGTCTAAAATTAACTCAATAATGAAGAGAAATATATACAGACACATGCGCAGATGAAGAGGCCAAGGTGAAGGTCAAACTGTGTATGTAGAGTTCATAGTCTATTCATATACAATTTATCTTTTAAATAATATTATCATAATGTCTATTTTATTACATATTATATAGACATGTATACGGGGCCTTTTCATGTGTTATTATTTCATTTACATCAATCACTAAATATTTGTGGCTCGTCCCTCGAAATTTATACGGGTGATTCATCGTTAATAATCCATATAAAGACACGAAAGATGTGTCATTTATTTGTTAATTCTAATGGGACAATCACACGCGAATGAATATCATACTGTACAATATATACTTTTTTTTTTTTTTTTTTTTTATTAAATGTCAACATTTTCACAGCACAATAGCCCAAAGTATTTTTCGTAGTTTTGTTTTTGTTCAAAAAATTTATACAATATTTTTTTTATTTTGTCGCAGACAAAGTTGCGGTGCCAATGGCATTTTTTCACGTCGACTTGACTTCAGTGCATTCAACAGTCTACCTAGGACGAAGCTCAATTCCTATCATATTAAGGTAAGTCTCATTCATTTGTTCTATCTTTTTTGTTTCTTTTATTTTTTGATTGAAGAAATTTTTTCTTTTAAAAGATGAATATTTTATGGGATTTTCAATATGATCAATTTATTTCAACTGTGCCAGAGAATAAATTGAAAGGGCTTAGGCATCTGTCGGAGTAATTTTACATTTAACTAAACATATATCTATATACATAAATTTATGTACCTATCCAATTCGTAAAGAGGAAATATATATATAACGCATATGAAAGAGTTGAAGGGTAGAAAATGCAGTATGCGAATTCAGCCATGCACGTAAAATCTTTTTCTACCCTTAAACTCCGCTCGGCTTTCCAACTCAACTCTATAACGTAAAAGCTCACCATATATATGAGGTATAGAATATATATATATTTATATTTATATTTATATAGGCATATTCTGTGAAATGTATAGAGTGTTCGTGTGGATTGCAATTTCCACATTCGCCTCTATTTTTTTATTTTTATTTTTATTATTATTATTTTTTTTTATATCTTCCACTGTATTATCCCCCTCGAACATTCCCTTTACTGCGAAATTTCAAAAAGCACAGGCTGCTCTATGCGCTTGGAAAGCCGTCGATGCAGTGATGAATATCAAAATTTCTTCCATGATCATTTTTACTTTTTATTCCTTATTTTTCTATTTTTTTTTTTTTTTTTTTTAATGTATATATATAGGCAGTTATTTTATTTTCCTCTCTGTTTATTTTTATTTGTATGCATGGGGTTGCAAAATAAAATGATGTATTCTGGATTTTCCATTATATACATATGTGTTATATTCTCAATTTTACCGTGGAAAATCCACCAATGATTTACGACACGCGTTGACATTGTGGCCCAAGATTTCTCCGCAAATATTCACCGCCCGTTTCATACAGACAACAAACATCCAACTTACTTCCTTCCCTCGTAACAACCATTTATATATATATATATAGTTGAGAAAAAATAAATCCATGGAGACTTTACGCCTTTCAACTTTGCACACACATTCACACGTTGAGCCATGCGCACATAGAGAGAGACTATACAAGAGTTTTTTAACGTCTCTAGAGACTTTGGTAACTTTCAAAGAGTAGAGTAGTGACGATATCACTTCAGTCGTATCGAAATTGAATCGCAGTAGTGCGCATTTCGATACAATAAATACTACCGCCCTTGTGATTTAATACTGAATCGATGTGAAATGGTCGAGATAGTAGTGGCGTATGATGTATCCTTACTTAACTATCAAATCACAATGATTTATCGTTTATTACATTCATTTGCGCATTTATTTCTTCATTAATTCTCCATTTATGTCGGTTTTTATTTTTCACGTTGGATAAATTCTATTACGTCACCTTACTTGATACGTTTTTAATTCGATATGTAGATAAATATCGTCATAAATATTAATACGAGTTAGTCAACTGAATTATACGCTTGGATAAGTTTGTTGTAGATTAAAGTTTAATAGAATGAGAGAGAATGAGATTGTAAAGAAAAATGCGGAACAGGAAAATATTTCTAAAGTTTCGTAATTTTATTGAAACAATATACCAATTTATTATTATTATTATTTTTTTCAGAATATATGAGTATATTTATGTGGCGGACAGTGTACTCCTACTAAACAGTTGTTGTTGTAATATAATATTTTATTCCATGGAGATTCTCTCCGAAAATGCGTTGATTAAATTTGAAAGTCATGGCTTCAAATATACACAGACAAAGTTTATGATGTGGTGGTTGGAATGAGAACCAAGGGTAGTGAAAGGAAGTTTGCAGTTTACAGGTTGCGGCCATTAGAAGATCGTCTTACTTCCTCTTCACTATTCCCATCGGTTTAAACACAGCCATACTGCTTATACTTGTATATTTATATACGGTATTGTTCAATGTATCATTGTGAATTGCATTTTAAGGTTGTATATTTTCATTTGAAAATAGTAAATGCAACCATTTGCCACTGTAGAAAAATATTGCATAGATTGTAAATGATATTGTAAAAAGTTTATAGGTGTTGCAATTCTTTCAAAACTTCATTAGTAAGTTTATCAAGATTGAAATGTAAAAGAAAATAATTTATTTAATTAATAGATAAATAATGAAAATAAACTGTTGGAAGGAAAAACGAAATACAAGACGTATAATTGGATTTCTCTTTGCCATTAATGGTTACAAATATTGTACATGTATATGTAGGTATATAAGTGTGGGTATTTACGATCGGGTGAAGTTTTGAGTCTTGCTGTAATTGGAAAGGCAACTTGTCAATATTTTTACATCACCAATTTACGCTCGGTATCATCCCCATATTTGGTTATAGCTACATAAAAGTAGTAATGATGACAGTGCCGCGCGTGCGCTCATGTCCATCGTATACACAAGCTATTTCATTGACTGATTAAAACACTATCTACTTTTACAGTTGCACACGACATTATTCATTAAACACTATTTATTTATAAATATATAAATGACATAATACTAATTATTTGCGTTGAATATTTTATTTGACAGTAGGAATTTTTTGTTTTCGTTCCAAATTTATTTTTGGCTTATGCCTGAAGTCAAAAAAAAAAAAAAAAGACATTGGGGGAGAAAAAGAAAAATGTGACACTGTCAATATTACATGTGTGCGATGAGGCACACACACACACATTTGTACACCTACACACTCCTATGTATAAGCACACGGTCAGGATGGGGGCTTTGCTTTCCGTCGCCCTTGAAATTTATCCTTGAACTGGGATAAGAGTCGGCGCTCCCTCTCGACACCGAGACCTACCGCAACTAGATCGATACAAGGTAGAGAAAGAGAGCCTCACACAATTCATGTCCTTGGCTTTTCCCGCAACTCACTAACGATTTTTTTTTTCTCTCCTCGCTTTTCCTCTCTCTGTCTCACACTTTTGTCGGTCCCCCATTACAATATTGAGTCACGCAAACTTTTATTCTCCTTCGTCTTTTAATAATGTAATATTCATGATTTATAGGTGTCATAATCGTTTATATGATCAATCAGAAGTCATACCACTATTATTTTTGTGCGAACAATAAATTTTTTCATGCTTATTGAAATATTTGAAAGTGAGGAGTGTTTACAAAAAAAAATTTTTTTATTGTGAATGAGAGAGCTGGTATTATTGTTGTTCCCGTGATTTTTATATTTGTCAAGTTACTTGTTTGTTTGTGTTTTGGAGAGATGACAAGATTGGAAATAGGAGTAAAAAAAAATTAAAAATAGAGCGGTGAAAGGGAAAGAGTGGAATAGAAAGAAAAATAACAGATGGCAACTGTTTTGTACACGCGAGACTTCCGTTTTACCACGGAAGCTTCCAGACGCTTCATGGTGTTGTAGGTCTCTATAAAGGTTTCTCCTCTTCATATATGGAGGGCTCAGAAGCCAATCAGTGTAAGTCAATAAAAAACACAAATGAGATAATGAGATTTTTTCAAATATTTAAATATAATTTTATATTTATATTATTGCTATATTTGGTATTATATTATATCATAAATATAATATCAAATATAATTTTTGAAAATTATACATCGGGGCAAGTGTTTGCAATACATAAATCAGTTTCAGAAAAATGTTGACTTACGCTGATTGGCTTCTCAGCCCTCCATATATATGTCTTCGCTTCCAACTTAACTTCTACCCTTAAAAACAACTGTGCGTCGTTGTGTGTCCACTCGCTGAGAGCCATTCGCATTTTTCTCCCTCAATATACGTTCGAGGCTTCAAGGTCTGACCTCAGTCTTCTATAACTACTTGGAAAAAATTCGCACAGCACCACATATACAACTGCACACACATAAATATATACAAAAATATATATATATATATATATTTATACATATTACTTAATTAAATTTTATATAATCTCGAATAAATTTCATGAAAATAATATAAAAATAATTTTTTTTTCATCCTGTTGTCAGACTCCTCAATAATTTTTATTTTCTCTAAAATTCCTATCAAATTATTATTATTTTTTACGACGGGAAAATGATGTAGGTGATTTTCTTTCTGTAGCTGAGTTCATTCTATGCAGGCGAGACGCCATGATCTATCTGTTCTTTCAAGTACCGGCGACATATAAATCACTACCGATTTTTTTTTTCTTTCTTCATCCGCTTTTTCTTTCTGTTTAAGAATTTTTCATTTTTTTTTTCCATCCTCTCTATCTTTCTTTCCCCACATTGCCTCACCCTCGTCTCATCGAGCATCATGCTGATGTAAAAGCAGTTTTACGTTCAGCTAGGCGAGTATAGATATAAAGTTCGATGACTTTACCGTTTTTTTTTTCTCCCTCTCGTTGTCACATTGATCGTTTTTCATATACCTGTGCCTTAGGAAAATGGAAATAAAATCCCGTTATGGAAATGAGTGCAATATACTGTGTACTATATTCAGTATATAGGAATATCACCTTTTTCTCGATGCCCATATCAAATCACTTTCGCCGACAAACCGTACTCGTACATGGAAAATAACGTTGGTGACTGTGCAATTTATTGTGCATCGTCGATGAGCTAAAGTGATGGCGGCGATGTTGGTTCAATGGTGGTTGTGGCGATAGAATAGGAAGTTTGTGTGCGTTGCTTGTCGTAATGCGAATGACACAACGTGTGTGAGTGGAGGGTTGTGGTAGTAGTGGAGTTGATATAGGGGAGGATTGCAGACTGAAGTTAACTTTATACCGCGTGTCGTCGTCTGATAACTCAAGCTCAACATGCCTATTTTTATCTTCATTTTTTTTTTATTCATTTATTTATTTATTTTTCATCGATGAAAAGAGCTCTGTCATAGCTATGCTTCGCTTTGCTCTGTGCGATCGTGGGAGCAGCACACACACACAGCAGATAGCAGGAGGGAGGCTATGCCTAAATTGAGGTGGAACTATTTTCGTCTGTATAGAGTATGTGGTTGCAGAGTGAACATGCGAACGTTGAAAGGCTTTGAATTTACATTCCAATCCACAATGTACTTTGGCTCCTGTATTATTATTTTTTCATTGTAAATTCTTATGAATAATTTAAATTTTGGATATATGAAATATTGATTTCAATTTTATTACGAGGGACAAACAGAATAGAATTGATTGATCTTGGCAAATTATTATTGTTATTATTTTTATTTTCAGATTTTTCGGGGCGGGAGGGGGAAAAAAATATTGTATTCTGTTATTAGTGAAGCCATGAAAGTTGTGGAGAGTAAAATTCAATTGAATTTGTTTGATATAAATTGCAGTATTATTGATACAATTGTTTAAACTATTTATGGATGGGGTAACTTTTTACTATGAAGACTGTATGTATGTAATATTGTACCCTACTAAAAAAAAATAATAAATGGCACAGTAGGATGATATATAGGGTGAAAACAGAAAATAGTTCATAGTAAACTCGTCATGGTTGGTGATTTGGTTTGCGCTAGATTAATCGATTTATATCTGCTCTAAGTTGGGAATGTTGATATTACTGGGATTGAGAGAGGGAAAGAGCGAGAGAGTGAGAGAGAAAGCGGAAAATTAAAAGGGAGTGAGAGAGACAGGAGAAAGTGAATTGATGGGGGTATAAGGATTCACGTGGAGTATTGGCGAAAGATAGAATGAAGATGGAGAACATGAGAGGGCTATCGAATGTTCGAAAGATTTATTGAGCTATTATAGAGTGCGGTACTTGGCGTTATGGCACTATTACGAATATATATAGTTGTATGTAGTTTACGTTATAATACATGACATGAGCGAATATATAGGGGAGAAAAAAAAAATATTTTCCGACACTGTGGGTGGTTCAAATACCATCGTCATTTCTTTTCATATATTTATGTATTATCATGCTGTGCATTTGGATACTTGGAAAATTAGTCATAAGGTCACACTATCAATAGGCATTTTATGTGGTAAAAAAAATTCCTGTTCAATTTATTTTATCCTGGGTAATCTATTTTTTTTTTTTTTTTATGCTTAAAAATAAATTATCGATGACACGATAATTGAATGGTACTTATGCCAATGGCTCGAGAGCTCGAAAGACCATAAGGAAGAATGAAATGGAGTAAAAGAAAAAATAGAAAAGCCAACCTCGACTTCATGCAATTTCCTTTCCAGACATTTAATTTTCCGAGCGAGTCCCACTGGGACATATCCAAACAGTTCAAAGTGCCCGACAAATTTTCGCGCGACGTACAGAGACCCACTCAAGAGCAAGAGATAGGAGAGAACATTGTGAGTGCTCTCTTGGTCTTTCTTCATACGAGTATATATGTATATACGTCTCACCATTGCTGAGCTTCATACTACTTCAACATTGTGAGAGTCTATTGTCTCCTCGCACATCGAGAATGGTGTGTTCTATTAAATTGCATGAAGAAAAGAGTAAGAGGTGTAGGAGGAAGAACGAGAGAATGAAATGCTGCTTCATGGGCTGACATCGCTTCTATTTTGTCGTAATGTTCCTACCTCAAGTTGTAAAGAGTGAGTAAGAGAGCGAGATGAAGCAAAAAGAATAGAAGTAAGTTTGTGCACTCGGGCAACACGTTCAAAATATATTCGCTACGACCTCCCACAGATATATATATATATATATATATATATATATATATCCAAAAGACCCTCTTGAAGAAATGGCCGCCTTAATTCGCATCTCTTTGTATATGTTGTTGTTTTTTCTTCTTTTTTTTTTTTTCATTATTTTTTTCCCTCCACCTCTGCGCCATCGAGGTGCACATTCACTCGTACTTCTTTTCCTTGTTTTTTTTTTTGTTTCGTGTTCTTCCTTCTTATTTTTCTGCTTACAGACCCTTTTATCGCGCGCGTTTGTCCATTCTCAGACGTATTTGCCCGCCCACTCGCACACCCGAGAAGATAAAAGAGCGAAAGAGTGAGAGAGAGAGAGAGATGGGGCGTGAGAGAATGAGAGAAAAGAGTGCGCGATCCTTTTATCGGATTTACAAACTTCTTTTACATTTTTTTTTTTTCCGTTGATGCTTTGCTCTCTAGCTGAGAAAATCTCTTTTTACCTTCATGGTATATATATATATACATATATATATATATATTTATATACTCACTTTCACTTCTTTCGCTCGGGGTTTTTTTCATCTTCGTCTCTCTATGCTATGCGAGCGCACGTGTAAGCTCGTGAAAAATTTTCGTGAGAGGATTTCTCTTTTGACACCTCTTGCCAGCAATCAATCGGCGAGAATACGAAGTATACGGAGCCTTTTTACATTTGATTTGCAATGTCGTGAATTATTTCAATAAATATTACCAACGGTTTGATGAATTTTTTTCGTTTTTTTTTTTTCCGGATAGAAGAGGGGGATGTGCAGATATAGGTGTATTGAACTCGTCCGCGTAATTTGAACTTTCTCTCTTTATTCATCAGTCATGCAATTTCACTGCTGTTGGTATACATATATTGAATTTGTGGCACTTTTCTTTTTTTTTTTTTTGTTTTATTCTTTCCTTCTCCTCCAATGGGAATCGAAGTCGAGTTCGAGAGACGATAAATCGATGGACCTGATGCAGAACATGTCCACGCAAATTGCGCCTTCGATAAGCGCTGGAGACTAACTGGTTATTTTATTCCCCCCCCTTTTTATTTATTCATTTATTTATTTATTTATTTTTTTATTTTATGCCAGTCAATCTTAAATCGCATATTGGTTTTCACTCTTTCTCATCACTTTATACAACGTTTTATTTGTCAATATTTATTTTATCATGAAATATTGCGCGATTGTGCTTCAGAGTGACGTGTGATTGATTAATACACTTTTATTATGTCAAAAAAAAAAAATTTTGTGTGCCTATATCACTTTATCCGTATTTTTATCATTTAAATAATTTAATTTCAAGCAACTAATTGTTTTCACCGTTATGAATTCTCATTTATTTGACGATAATGTTCTGTCAACATTGTGTATAACGCCATTTTGTCTCACGTCTACTTATGTCCCGTGTGGAACATTAGCTTTGTTGGGTAGATAACGTCATCCTCACTCGGTTGTCATCGGTGCTGAACGTCGCGAGCGAACCCTTGTCCCATGAAATTAATAATGAATCAGAAATGGTAGAACAATTAGAAATCATGCGTGAAGCATTCGGTTGATATGAACTCGAGACGGTATAATGTTACTGAATAATTTAATGAAATAAATTGTCTTGGAGATATTCTATAAGTATAATAACAGTATTATTAACTTATAAACGTTGATTTTTTGACGAATTTGAATATTTCCAAGGTAAAAAATTAAATTAATGTTCGATATAACAATGTGCAATTACTTCCATTGAAACGAAAATACCTTGTACCTATTGTGTATATTTTTAATAGATACTGGGTGTAGTACAATTCTCATTATACTGCATCACCAACGACCATGTCGTCCATTTTGTGTTTGCATTTAGTTTTGATGAAGGTTTTTAGTGCTATTACACGGCCAATGTAGCTCTTTAAAAGCATTTGCTGACACACAATAAAACACCATGAACCCAAAATAACACAATTACAAATTATAATGGTCGAACATGTAAATGTCTATATTCACAATATTTTGCAATTTAGATTGTGTATTTCAATTGTAAATAAATATAAATATATGTAAAAAATTCTACATGATAAATCATGACAAGTATTTCACGGAATATATACACAATATATGAGAGTAGCACTTTAAATTAATGCAATCCTCTCATATACATGCAATGGGTGGAGTCGAAGAGTTTCAAGAACAAGATCCCAAATTGGTCAGAGGGAATTGGGTAATCATGTATCCAACGTACTTAAACCCGTACTTTTTGCAGTTATATGTGTGTGTGCGTGAGTGTTTGCATGTACGTGTCTGTTTATACATGTATATTATCTTGGAAGAAAATTTTCAAACTCTTTTCCATTCTCTATAGCTCCAACGTTTCTTCACTCTCGTTTTTTTTTTCTTTTTATTTTTCCCTGCACGAGGAACACATCTGCACTTTGTCATGGGAGTAATGCGAAGGGTGGCAAAGTATTTCTTACGTTGCTGCCATTTCGCTTGCTATGGATCCAATCTCAATTTCCCATCCATACTATAAACGTGTCCTAAAAGGAAGAGAGCAACTATATAACCACCCTGGCCATCTATTTCCGCTTGAATCGATGTTACGCCATATTCCTTGGCGTTATGCTCTTCATCAAAGCTTTTTCGGCTTCATCCTTTATACCTCTATCCTATCGTCTTGCTCTGCTTCATATATATCTTATATATATATATACACTCATCGTGAATTTATACAAAAACGAACAAGGAAATGTTGTAAGACGATCTTCTCCATAAAACTTAATATATATATATATATATATATATACACCTAAGAGTATCTCGTCTCCGTCAATAACTTCAGAGCGTGAGAGAGAAGCCCATTCATTGTCTCAAGGCTACTTACAAGTTGCTTCTCATCTTCCATGAAATTTCAAACCTTCTCATCAACCTTCCCATGTCTTTTTCCATGCCAAATTTTTTTTGCCTCTCTTTTACCGTTTCGCTTATTGTTTATTGTCCGTTGACTAATATCGAATACATCATCAGTTTAATAAATACTCTAGCAGATATATATATATATATATTAGTTTCCGTTTTTTGTTCTTATATATGTCTGATTTCTCAAGTTTATTCTAAACAAGGTCACTGCTCGCATCCCTTTTTCATTTTTTACATTCATCCTTATTTTTTTTCACTTCTCCTTCCTCTTTCTCCATTTTTCTGCTCACTTCTCTCCAGTTCACCATTGAATATTGTGAATAAAAAAAAAAAGCCAGATAATCAGTCGTGTCACATTTCGTTTTTCTCCCCATTGGAATGCAAAGAATTTCAAAGTTCCCTTTTTGGTTTTGCGCGACGACTACAGTCGTTATACAAATTAGCAAACCTTTATTCAACGCGGTCTGCTTTAAGTCGCCCGAAGGGGCTGGGGTCGTTGCGCGGGTGTGTTTTAGCCTCCGCCAGCCGCATGGTGGCTGGAGTATGTATGGGTGGCGGGACATCAAGAGGGAAATAGAGGTACTACACACAGCATCAAGATGTGTATGTGTAGGTTGGGTGTATGCTATGTCAGTCTGTCTGTCTCTGTTTCTCATCTGTGTGCGATATTGCGGCGGGGCGCAACGTTTGGGGAATCAATGGCGCAGCTGACGAGTCTTTAGTTGCGCGCATGTGCGCAGACAATTCTATCGACCGCCGCTGCAGTACAGACACGGCCTACCCCTTCCTGCAGACAATCCGTGTGATCCCTTGCCAGACCACGTCGACGTTGTTGTCGTCGTCGTCGTCGACGAACTGGTGGTGGCGTTGGCGGCGGTGGCGGTGTACTCCGGGGTAGAGGGTTGACGGCCGCCGAGCTGTTGCAATGCTCGGCCTTGACTCTGTCTCTGCGCGCGCTAGACTTTCCCTGGATTTTATATATCTGCTTCTATATATATATATATATGTGTGTGTGCAAGTAACAGTCACAGTCACATTCTCTTTCGTGACAGACAGTCTCTTATTTATTAACAAATAGATTCGGCTGAATTCTTTATGTCCATCAGATAAATTGAAACATTATTTTAATAATTTTAATTGCTACATATACGTAAAGTGGCAGGATAAAGTAGTTGCATTATACTTTTTCTTCCGGATATTGTACTGCTTTAATTTAATTAAAATTTGTTATATTTTCTATTTTATTTAATATTCTTTTGGTATATGAAAATTGTTGTAGAATTGCTAACGACTCGGGATTTCCGCAGGGTCATCGTCGACGAATAACGACGGACGTGGTTGAACTACGAATCGGGCGTGCAAGCACCTCAAATTTGTGCTTTGCCCCGCCCGTGGTGGTCAGCTGGGGAGCTATATAGCCAAACAGGGGTGGGATGAATACGTGTGTCTATCTCACTCACTCACTCACTCTATATCTCCTACATTTTCACTACTACCACTACCACCAACAATTTTCCTTTATATCTTCCATCGCTTCGAGTTTCCGTTTCCTCTGTCTATATTTTACACATCCCCGCCCCTCCCCTTTGCACCACTCTCACTTTCACATAATAATTGCATTTCGATTTTCGAGGGCGAGCAATCGCGAGCTTTTGTCGAGAGCAAAATGTTCAAATCGAACAATCCTTCATAATTGAATTGCTCTTCCGCTACAGCACTACACAATGTATATAGTGTGTGTATTATGCTTGTCTTCTTTTGACCTTTATCAAATTACATTGCGTATATATATATATATATATATATATATATAAAATTGTAGGTACGTGTATATAGTAATTGGCATACGTGTATGTATGCATGTACGATGCCGAGAGGCACTTTATTTTTTTGCGTCTAATTTTTTTTTTTTAGTAATATCATTTATTGCACATTTTTTTTTTGCAATATAAAATTTTTATTTCGCTCTCTATGCAAAAATCGCGCACACTTTTATCGGAATACATTTATATTGGGTCTATATTTGTATATGTATATGAAGTTTAGCACGTTTATCAGCAGAAACATTTTGCGCAGACGCCACTCATTACAAAAGCCAAACAGATAGCGATGTATCCATTCTCGTAAAGCGGATCGTTTGTAGCTATTACCTCTCTACCTATGTCTATATATTTTTCATTCTACCTTCACCCTAACAGCATATACCGACTCATTTTTATGACCGTGGACGTTATACACTTTTCAACTTTATCATAATTTGTGTACTTTGCCCACGGATAGATTTTATATTATTATTATTATTATTTTAATATCATAATTCACAGCAATTTTCTTTATCACAATCAATATATATATTCTCGTAATATTATTTAGTCGATATGTATCGTTATGTTATTCGTTCAATATGCCACGTAATTCTATCGTTCATCTGAAACACTTCACCGCAAAAAAAAAAAAAGAAAAAAAAAAGAGTAACAATACTAAAAGAAAGTTGAAAAAAAAAAAAAAAAGATTGAAGATGGTGGTATAAGTTCAATTGAAGTTTCCAAACACGTTCAGATACGAGGCTAATTTTCACAAGCGCCAGCAAGCACAAAAGTTGATGGTTTCTGCTCCGTTGTGCGCAGCTACGTCGCGACGTCTTCGGGTAAAAGTACTCTAGGATATTGCCCCCCTAAAATGGGTGGAGGTAGTCGCGAAGGAGAGAGAGGGAGATAAATGGGTAAAGAAAAACAGCGAGAAAGAGAAACAGAAGAGAGGGTGAAAAGAGAAAGAAATATGAAAAAAAAAAGTAAAGTATAAAAGTTGAGACGGAAACAAAAATCGTCTGGTCTTGAATTTGACGAAGTCCCTTTTTCTTTTCGAAACGTTGGTAATCGATACATACTGTTTCTTTTATGCTCCACATATATATATATATAAGCAAGAAAGCTTTAGCTAAAGTACTTCGGGGATAGATCTTTCATTCAGTTGGTGTACGAGAAAATGGAAAAGCGTATCTCTCGCCTCGTTTCTTCTGTCTCCAACAGTTTATATAGACGACGATATTCCAGTGCACCAGTCTTCAGTTATATTCTACAACTGTTGTGTTATATATCTGTGTATATATTGCCACAAGTAATACTTCATTTACTATTGTTTGCGAGAGAGAAAAATGCGTACGGGAGTGAGCAGAGTAAAGAAAGAAGAGGAAAGAAAGTGAATGCAACGTAAGGATGAGGTCGAACACACCAAGCTAAAGAAATGAAATCTGATTATTTTTCCAAGACTTTCCCCTCTCACTAATGAAGACGAATCTTCATTTTATATACTGCAAAAAAAAAAATACAGTAAATAAAATAAATCATCAATTTCAGATCAAAGACATCCTGGAATAATCCATTAAAAATTAATAACGAAAATATATTAGCTTATGTCTTTCTTTTTTTTTTTTGCTTTTTTCTTTATTCTCTCTGTTCATGTTCAATTCTAAAATGAATCCCTTGACATTGGGATTAAGGGGCGAACTAACCGTAATGATGAACTGTCCCTGCCACACTCGCACTATTTCCTTGTCTTGTCCTTTCTCTCTACATCCGTGACAAAATTGTATATACGAGTGCGAAATAATCGCACTAGATCCCCTAAATGTTTTTCGTGACAGACTTCCCATCCTCCTCATTCTCCTTCTGTCTTTTAACAGAGGGACAATTCTTAAAAATATATATATATATATATATCGGAAGGGTGGCACGCACAATTCGAACAAAAGTTACATCCTCCATGCCAACATATACATCTTTGCCTGCAATACTTCAACACCCCCTTTTGTATTATATGGCATGGTACGCGCATCGCGTTGTGACCGTCTTTATGTTACACACTCACGACGTAGCACAGACAACACTCGACGTTGCGTAACATCCCCCTTATATCCCATCCTCCCCAACATACACGCATATATATTATACATCGTATCGTATAAAGTTTGCAACTCTCCCTTTCAATGTGCCATAGTCGATTTAAATTGTAACGAATGCCCCGCTATGTAATTCGAGGGAGATCTCACTTCCCTCCGCTGTATTCTCTCTCATATTCCTCTATACTTGATCTTTCTTTCTTTTTTTATTTTCTCACTTTTTTATTTTTCAATACATGCAATATATTTTTGTTTTACTCCCCTTTATTTATATATACTTGATATGCAAATAGGAAAAAAATATATACATCAATCAATATAAATTATTGCATTTTCACCCTATTGTCAGACAATATAAATATTTCGTGTCATTATTATTATTATTATTATTACATCTGATTAATTTATTATATGTTTTTATTATTTGAATTTTTACGCAAGGTGTAGAGGACTAAATATGAATGATGGAGAGACTGAGCATGTATTGTGTATACTGCGCCGTATGTAGATGAGGAAATGAGGAATAAATTTCAAGCATGGGATTTAAGGTGACAGCACCAAGGACTTGGGAGGTATATATATATATATAGTGTCCGAGTGAAGAAAAAGTGAAAGAGAGAAGGAGGGTGTGAGCGATAGAGAGAGAGAGAGAGAGAGAGAGAGAAAGTTAGGTTGAAATACGATGGTTGGCACACGGTAGTTAATTTCGTAGAGGTCCCAAGCGCGTCATCAGCAACCACGTTAGCTTTCGAGTCACTCCCTTGGGTCTAACTCACGGTAATCGTTGGCGTTTTGTCACTCTTACGTGGAAAAATAACAACGTCGAAGGAGATCTTTTCTGTATATTTATATGTATATATATATATATACACCTGTTCTACGCACTTGATTATAATTAAATGAAATTTATTCAGTCATTTAATATTGATGGAAATTGATTTTTTTTTGCTGTGTTTTAGTTTTTTGTTTGTTTTTTTTTTTATGGCAAAACTTTTAGGTATGTCATTATAAATTCAATTAGAGTCGATTAAACTTGAGCTGATGTTAACGACAGACATTTTGTGAAAATTTAGTATGTCTGCGAAAGAGGAGAGAAAATAAATGTTAAATGATATTAAAATAGGATGAAAGGAGTTTTCAGAACGGGTGATTTTTATTTTTTATTTGTTTTTGCTTTGTTTTTTTTTTTTTTTGTTTGTTTGTTCCCTTCCCGTCTGCTCTTACTATCCCGCTTACTCCAGCATTTTCTATTCTCTCTGGAGATATGAATAGGACGCGTTTGCCATTTCGTGCAACTCTCCGTCGTCCAAAGTCTCTCCAGTGAACATACAATATATTTCTATTATAATAGCGAATTTATATACAGTAGAAAAAATATTCGTTCTTTTATTTATATTCATTAATTTATGAATCTTCAATAAATCAATGAATATAACGGAATAATCCATTAAAAATTGAGACAATACCACAGACTAAATTAATATTACATACACAATTTTGGTTCAGTAATTTTTTTTACCTTTGTTTCTATTTTATTTAACGTTTCGTAAGGAATATTCGACCGCGACCTAGGGCCATACGGATATAAACCCAGAGCTACCCAAGTCACTCGTCGTGATAGCATCTTGATTTTTTTTTTTTTTCGGCCACGCGAGCCGACTCGGAATGGCCATAAATCTCATTGGCACGAGGTAACCCGGTAGCTGTTGTTGTGTGCGCCTGATGAGACAGGGAAACATACAGACTTTTCTCTCTTCCTTCTTTGGGTTTGTGCAAAACGTGTTGGAATTCAAACATATATCTCGCTATATTTGTATGCATACTCAAACATATATATATATATATATATATATATATATACATTTATAAGTTTATTTAATATTTTTTTTGTTTTATTTAATCGAGGATGTAGTGTATAATTCACTATTACTAGTGACACTTTATCGCTGAAAATTGCGGTAAAGTAAAAGCTCGTGTGACTTGATGTGTCACAGGGAACACACAGAGCGGGGTGCGGTTATGGATGTGTGCATGTATGTGCAGTAACACGAATAAATTATAGCTACGTGTAAAAAAAAAAAAAAAAAATCCGCTATGAGCACTACTCAGTTGCATGTGTAAGTGTAAAATAGTTTCCTATACTTGAACCATGAGTGTCGAGGACCTTTGCCCAACGTGAACGCGCGGTCATCGCCACGCATCATGAGTGAAGACCGAATTAGAATCACGCCTACGACGTTTTAGCGTATGCTGTTTGTTCGTGGAATTTTGCAACCACTCTCTCTCTCTCTCTCTCTCTCTCTCTCTCTCTCTCTGTTTCTCTTGCGCTGTGTCATCTGTCAAGCAGTAATTCCGCAATAATTTCTATTTACTTTTGAAAAATGGGGGGGGAAAAAAGAAATGAAAGGGAAGACTGTCAGTGAATCCATCAACTCCATCATAAAAACATAAAAGAGAAAAAATCATTTATTTATTATTCCACCGATTGAATATCTATGAAAACAATCAATGAAAATGATAAAGATAATTGTGCTTTTATCAATGAAACAATCACTGATGAGAATACTTTGAGTATTTATTTTTATAACACGCATCGCGCAATGACTAATAATAAATAATATAACAGTGAAGAAATAAAGAAAGCGAAAAAAAGAAAAGAAAAAAGAATAATAAAAAAAAAAATGAGCTAATGGAATACAATCGATATTGTAGTAAAAGAGTTTTTCTTATGCCCGTTCGTTTATAATCAGTCAATGACCGCATGAGACATGTATTCACCGACGGTGGTGATGACGGTCGTCGTGGCGAACGTCAGGGTCGGCACTCGGTCTATTGTAATGGTATATATATATATATGTTTATTCGCGCGCTCTCATGTCACATTGAGCTAGGTTAGTATTGTTGTATCGTAACAACGAACTATAAGACCCATTTTTATACACAGTTGCATATCGTGTCGCTCAACGACCACGCAAAGCCCGCATATACATATTCATATTCATTCGTTTACTTATACACTAAAAAAAATATATATATATATATATGCGCGTGTGTATTGCCCACTATGATGACAATGATGTATATATAAATATATAAATATATAAATATACTTTGCGCTGCACTGCTGGTATACGTCAATCATATTCTCGTACGTTTATAATACTCATACATACATTAATGTGTGCACGTAATGTATTAGGTGTTATTAGTGTGTGCGATAACGTTGTATATAGTCGCGTAGGTCAGCATCTCAAGCGCAGGAAGTCGTTGCACAATTATGTATACATATATTCATGTTTATCACGTTTTACATTATAGTCATATATCATTCATTCGTTTTTGTGCGCACTAGCAATATTTTATTTCGAATTTACAAATATATATATATGTATGTATATAATGTGCTGCATAATAATTCTCATAGAATTTTTATAGTTTATTTATCATTGACAAATGATCATGTTTATTGTTTTGTTGAATTTATTCATTTATTTTCTTTTATCGTTTCTATTTTCGTGTGGATATTCAATTATATATAGTATCTTTCTAAATGATATGAGGATTGATAAGCCGGTACATATAAATATTTTTTTTCTATTTAAAATTGTATTATACACGTAAATTTAAAAGTCATGGTATGAATAGAATATAAGAAATTTAAATTATCAAAGTATACAGAAATTTATATTTACTATTTATACAAGGTGAACTTGAAGCGATAATAAATAATAAAAGTTGATTGTAGCATTATTGACACTCGTATGATTGTAATGTTTATTGGATACCTGTTTGACTTTGTTGCTAGTTGTGAATTATCTTTATGAGTAGGCGAGAAACCATTTTAAGTATGTTGTCTTATTATCTATATGACATTGAAGTGAAGTGGGCGAGGTAAAAGAGGGAAAAAAAAAAACAAAACAGAAAGAATGAAGAACTATAACTTGCTTGATGATAGTTCGCTTGCCGTAGGTTAGTTTTTAGATTTCACGTCTTATATATTTTCATTGCGTAATATTCAGTTGTATATAGCTGCGATGGTGGTAGTATTATACAAATTGTCGATAAACATATACCTTGAATAAAACGTGACGATATTCTTGAAAATTTATCCACTATCAATTTCAATTATTAGATAGTTTAAATGTACAACTGTATTTATACTATTTTTACTATTCATCATGTATTTCTTATGTTATCATTTTTAAAAGAATTGCAATAGTGTTCTACTTCTGATTTTTTTTTCTTGTTTTATTGTATTAATTTTCATTGTGTATTGATACGAAAATATTCGGCAATTTTTTTTTATGTATTCGCCTGATGGACAAGTGATGTTCGCTAGAGTTTGGTATTTACACAATTACACAAACACGTTACCAAATTTTTCATTTCAATATAAAATAAATTCTTAAACATATATTTACAGTAGCATGTGCATACATATACACTTTATTTTTCTATTCAATACGCCATTTTCGTGTATATATATATACACACGACGGTACATAATATGTATTTAGTGTATGAATGAGTAAACGAATATGTATTTCTTGTTAAATAAATATATTTTATTGTATAAGTTGTTTGTGTCGGTTTTGTAAGGTATGTGGGGAATAATTGGGATGAGATGGAATGTAGAGAAAAGAGGGAGAAGAGTTGAGTGGATCTCGAACGGTTTATGTATAACATTGCGCAATGAATTTGTCAGTGTGCGATCATAAATTTATTCAAATGTATGCGTTAAATTTTTTTTTCTTCTTCTTTTCCTTTCCTTTCATTTTGTTCTTTTATCTTGTTTATCTCTTTTATTACTGCGTCCTTCTAACGTCCTCATATTTCCGTTTGTAAATATACACACGAGCATCACTCGGTTATTTTTAGAAGAAAAAAAAACACATGAGAAATATTTTTATAGTATATTTGAGCGAGCAATAAAATAACTTATACATTAATATATTATATATAACAATATATTTATGGTCGTTATGCCAATAACAATGATTTTATTCATAGAAGTTAGACAATTACATATCGAATGTGTCAACATGATATTTATACGTATTGTATTTGTGTTGTGAATGGGTTATTTAAATTATTATATATGTATAAAGTACTTTGAAAATTGAACATTGTGCCACGCAACAGCATCTGTAATGCAATTCTACGAATGCATTTATATATATATATATATATATATATATATCTCCACGATCGCAGAGAGAATGTAATAATCAAGAGTGACTTGGTAAATGTATCGTGGCCGCGACAGGAGGGCGCCACAAATTCAAGTATTGTGCAAACAAATTACTGATGACATAATTGAAAGGGAAAGGATAAGAATAAATAAGACAAAGTAGGGGAGAAATAAAAAAATTCATAACTAAAATAATAGCAGCACTCTCGATCCTTGTCTCATATCAATCAAGATAAATCAATATTTAATTACAATTATTTATTTTTGTTCATTTCTTTGAGACAGAGTAAACATGAAAATTTTAGTCTAACACTTTTTTTTTTTTTTTCACTTTATTGTTTTATATTTTTGTTTGTAGTTTTGATGTCGGTAGAAATATTCCATTGGATTGGTGTGAACAAAGGCCTTGACAATGACAAAGGCAAGCACCAGTTGAATATCCATATATATATACCCATGTTGAATAACGAAGAATTTGATCAAATTGGCCATTATGTCACCTGGTCGCGTGCCACTCGATTCATTTTCCCTTTACCTCGCTTTCCCAGTGGAACGAAGGGGCGTGCATACTCTACATTCATATATATATATATATGTATGTATCCATTAACGAATGAACTGAAGAAAGCGAATGAGAAAGAGAAAATTGAAGGCGATAATTTTTTTTTTATCCCGTCGTCAAGAGGACGGAGTAATGATTTTGATCGGGTTCGACAGCTGGTAATGCTTCTCGATGAATTTGATTTGTCGATCAAGAGGTTTATATATATATATATATAGGTATATATATGTAATATAGAAGCAGTGGGGACAAAGGCGCGGAAACTGTTGCCTGATTGCTTACGAATGTGACTCGATTTTGTGGATGCTCCTTCATCATGCGAGGGAAAAAACGAAACGAAACGAGAAAAATTGACGATGAAATAGGAAGAGAAAAAGAGAGTAATAAATGAAAATAATTCATCTGCTTCCCTCTTGTACGTAAGACCACACACACACACACACACACACATATACGTATATATGTATACATATACTCGTTGTGGTTTGTCAATTCTTTTCTTCATTTACCGATAGATTTTTTTCTGTTTTATTATTATTATTTATTTTGTCCGGAAAGATATTCCGTGAATCCATGAATCAGGAAATTGTTGATGGGTCAGTCATGCAATTTTCTTTCATTTCATTTTTCTTTTTTCATCATTCCCTGATGGATACAATTTTTATAGTTGATGACGTTGTCGTATGATTGAATAAATACAATATATTTATTTAATTTTGCAGTTACAAATATTATTGCAAACAATATTCTTAATAAAAATGCGAAATATAGTACTTGAAAATTTGGTTATGGCGATCAAATTATTTGGCGCTATTCTGTAATTGTTTGGATACATCATGTGTATGTGTGTGTGTGTATGTGTGGGGGGAATGAGGAAAAAAAATAGAGAGAAAACATTTGTCAGTTAATACATGTATATATAAGTTTATCTATAGTATATATATATATATATATATATGGGGAAGAAAAAGCCTCGGGTGTATTCCCAAGAGGTATTAGGATTACGCACTTTGTTTTTCTTCACTCGCGAGGCAGCTGCTAAATTCGCCCCCTCTTTCTTCTGTCAACCCCACTGCTGTCTGTCAAACTTGACAATGGGCCACGCGCCGAATTGCTCCCTCCAAAAGTAGGAAAGAAAAAAACATTTTTCCTGCTACTCTCACTCGTTTGCATTGCCCTTCCTCCTCTTTTTCTTTGTTCTCTTTCATATTTTATATAATACAGACCCACGCGATTAGCCCTTTTTTTTTTTTTTTTTTTTTCATTGAAAAAATTTTTTTATTAGTCTATGACTGGTGGCATCGTGGATTTTATTGATTCAATTGCAGCAAGTACACATTGACCGAAAAAAAAAAAAAAAAAAAGAGCAGAAAGGAAAACATTTATTTTTCTTTTGTGTATTTCATATAACAGAAGAATAAATACACGCACGAACACACGAACAAACATAATTGCACGCGACCTCATTTTAATAATCATTTTTCCTGCTGGCTATATATATATATATATATATACATATACATATATATGCTGAATGTGTGTACTTATCAATTTATTCAAGCCAGTGGTTGTATACGAGACCGCACGGGTAATAATAATATAAATTCAATGACACCAGTTTGTGGACGAGTAACAGTTACGCAACATTATTAATTAACTTGAGTGTTTTCCTTCATTATTCATATTATTATTATTATTATTATTATTATTACTATTATTTCCTTCATGATGGAAGATAAATACTGAAAGTTGAATATACTGGTTACCCTTTTTTTCCCTGCTCTGCTTTGTTTCTTTTTCCAATTCCATTTTCGCGTAGATGAGATTGCGTCCATTTACGTCTGTCTGGGTGAATGTATGTGCGTTTATGTTGGTCAAATCGAATGTGTAACGGGGTCGTAAGAAAAACATATATATATATATATATATATATATTGGTATGTGTCGGGGGCATTGACTCCTGTACATAGGTGTACGTGTGAGGCAGTGTACTCATTTGAAACTGTGCGGTGCTCTCATGTTACTGTCGCGTCGATGAAAACGAGAAGCCACAGAGTTGTATGCAGGTTTTCCACATATATTTGCTGAGTTATACATTGTTGATATAATAATACACATATGTTTGATATTCTGTGGTATTTTTATTTTTCATATACGATATTGAATGCTGCGATTTATTTGAACTTCATAGAATGACAATGACAACAAAATATTGTTAGTTTTATCGAAAAAACATTTTAAATTATTATTATTATTGATATTATTTTTTTTCTTCCATTTATCTACGTATCAAATAAATTTTCTGATAGGTCATCCGATTTTTCATTGATATATATACTTAAGCCACAATATAACATCTAAAAAAAAAAGTCGTATAACAAATAAAGTGTCGATATAAAAAGAAATTGCTTTCACGTGCGATTTGTTTGTTGGAAATTACCGTTTGTTATTTCCTCTCCCAAAACACACACAATGCATTACTCTTATCCGTAACGTACCTGTATGATCCGTTGGTCAAACTTTTGCACATATCTACATATATATATATATATATAGCTATCAATCGTATGACGACGGGACAAAGGAAGTTAAATTGTTGAAGGGGGAAAAAAATAGAAAGAAGAAAGAAAAAGTATAAACGGGCAAGACGTGTCGAGAGGCCACGCGCGGAGATTCCTTTCTTTTCATCAGCTAGAGTATTTCTTTGTCTCGTGTCCACCCTAAAATATTTTCCGTTCTACTCATGTGCTTATACTACCCATATAGTCATGTATGTGTGCCCGTATATATATATATATTAGAGATGAGGGTTACGGTCTTGACTACGAGTGCCAGGTGCTTCTGGAATAAGGGATTGGCGTTGAAAGAGAGAGAGAAAGAGATAGTATGAGAGAACAGGGGATTGGTCTTAATACGCCGACTATTTCATCGGTCATAATCCACCCTCCCTAATACACACAACGAGGGGTTGCCTCGTGCCCTCTTATCTTGCAAAACTCCAAACGGGACGCGAAAATGTTCCCCTCTGTGTGCCCCTGACGTATCAAACTACGCCCGGTAATATCGGCCCGTTTGTTGAAATGTGATCGGATGAAAGTTTCATGATAGTTCGAGAGAAAAGAAAAAATAAAACGAAAAAAGGAAAATGAAATGGAATAAGATTGTGAAGTGAGAAAGGAATCAAAGGGAAAGAAAGAGGAACTGACAAAGAGCGGAAATAGATGTTAAGGAAATTACATTCAATATGACTTTTCGATTAATAGAAAAGTTTTTGCCTACCATTGTGGGATATTTTTTTTTTTCTCGTGTTTTTCGTGTAATTTGCTATATATTGTAAATTCGCGGTCACTGTATCATTTTTTTAATTCATTCATTTCCATCTTTCATCCACAGGAATAATTTGAATTCAAACGCAATTCCAACAGCGGATTGAAAAAGGAAAATTAATCTAATCGTAAATCACTTTGTCTCCTTCACTCGGCATAGTTGAATTGTTTTTTTTTCTTCTCCTTCTTCATTTTTGTATAATGATATGGATCTTGTGCTAGACGAAATCGTTAACACAACTTCGACAAATCCCTCGTCGACATGTATCCCTCAACGTGAGTGAGAGTGTCACAGTGTAGGGATAAAAGCAGGCTCGTGTGCTTTACGCTCTTTATCAGAATAAATTCACCGTATTTTTTTTTCTTTTTCTTTCTTCGTCTCTTTTGTTTCCATATACTCCAGCCGCCTGATGGATATGTTCATTGGACGACAACGCAACGCCAGGCATGACGCAGAGTAATGATGACGGACGTGATGATTATATGCGAGACGTATGTGTAAACATGTATGCGGAGAAAATAAAAAAGAAAAATAATAAATAAAAGTGCCAGAGAGCACTAGAGAAAAAAAAGTTTTGAAAGGAAACCTTTAAGGAATTTAAAAACTTTCAAACTCATTAACATTTGTACACATGAATATAATCGTTTGCGCATTCCCATTGCATTATAGGTTGAATGTATATAGAAATGAGAATCGTTGTGTGGTAATGAAGCGCGAAACGTCAAGAATTTAGACGCAACTGGCGAAAGTGATGGGGGGAAAAAGAGAAAGAGGGAATCGAGGAAGACATAAAAAAGAAAGAAAGATTGGGAATAGATGGGATAGAGACGGAGGCTCGTCATTGTCTGGCAACGATAGAACATACTCAACGATCGTGATTTTCGCTCGACTGACGCTCGCCCGTGTCTCGTCAACGAAAATGAAAGATATAGAGCTATAGAACGATAGAAAATGAAAAAGAAACTGAAAAAAGCATAATAATAATAAATGCCTGGAGGCGAATAAAATGTTTTTTTCATAGCAGACAGTGCTTGATACTCGACAGTAACGGATTTTTTACCCGCGGCAATCCACGTGACGTACGCTATCAAAGTGAGAGGTTTGATAAAAAAAAAAAACAAAAAAAAATGATATAGATGAAATACAAATTGATAGAGATAAATACACAAATAAATTAAAATAAAACACTGGATACAAAAATTTTTTTCTCTCTTTGAAATAAGAAAAGTTTTCAGTGTTAAGTTTCGGACAATATCAAGCAAAAACAAAATATTTTCAAAATGTGCATTGCTCCCACACATACAAGCACTATATATTAAAAGATATAATGAGAAAAAAAAAATATTTAATTGAAACTCTTCCACCGTTAAAATTTCAATAAACAAGTTTTCACGCGACTGCTTTTAAATACATTTCATATATCTGATCATCATGGTAGTGTTGTAATTTCCGTTTGGAATTTCACTCCCTTCGTCCCTTGTTCCATAACTAATGCATCTCGTTTATAAGGAAGTCTTATAACGGAATGTGCAGAAGGAGAATATATATATATATATATATATATATATACAAATAAATATATACATATACCTACACAAAGACGCAAGGAGACCGCACATTTTCGCGACGGAGATTCGTCTTCGACTTGGTGCTCTGGCGATTTCTCGCATTGCGCTCGCGCTTGTTGTTGGTTGTCCTCGTCGTCATCATCACCATGAAACTCGCTTCTTCTTTCTCACTCTCTTCCTCTTAGTCACACTCGTTCTCTCATATAGCACAGTACTTTGCAAAGTTAACTCTAGCAGACCGTGCCTGAGGGGAGCAAAGTTTAATCAGAGAGGGACTTTGCCATAGAGACTGTATGTATACGCACACCAGCAATGAATAGCCGCGTGCGCGTGATAAAGATGCGTGGAAATAATACTCACTGCCGAGAGAAAGAGAAAGTTTGTTGAGGGGGGAGGAATGGAGATGGGTGCAAACAAGAGTTCCCTATACGATATATTTCCAATGCGAATCTGGCTATCTTCACCCTCAAAACCCTGAGGGCAGTGGATGAACAACGTGAAAGAAGGGGGGTGAGGGGGAGAAGATATTTTGAAAAAAAAAAAATAAAATAAAATAAAAGCTATTCTCACTCTTGTTTGGGACTCGAGGCAGCTGCTCTCTATAAAGGTGAACGCCTTTTTTATATACCTTCAGTGTATCATTCTCGTCTTATATATTGTGTAAATATAATAATATAGTGAGTGTCTCTATATATATATATATATATATATATATATATATATATATATATATATATCACTCGCCGTCGTCTTCTTATATTTTTCATTTCGTTTCCGGGCCCTACCGATTCTTGACAGTAAAAAAAAAATCCGGAAGCGTCAAACCTTTCATTACCTTTGCTGCTTCCACTTTTCTGTTTTTTTTTCTCTCTTTATCTTTTCGCGGAGAGAGAATGCACGTTCAACCGGAAACGAGACGAGAGTAGAGATTCAGCGAAGGTTATGAAGGGTGTGTCGGACCAGGGATATAGGTATATTGGAGTTGAAGGAAAGCTTTGGAGAAAGTCGACAGACACACATATACCCTTCATTTGAAATTGCCGCTACCTCTTTTACCCTCACGAATTTTCAGGGATTTTGATTAGAGGGAACAAATCAAGTCTTGTGGAAAGTGAAATGTCACTGAACATCGCACACGAGTGATTCAAATTATATATTCAGTTGAAGAGCAAAATAGAGAGAGAGCAATAAATATATGAAAATTAAATGATAAATATACAAATCAAAAATTTATTCACGATTGCAAAAAAAAAAAACAAGAAGAGAAAAGAAGAGGTATTGATTTTTATTAAAAATAAAAAGTAAATTATTATTGGCACACTTCTATATTTTATCTGTCCACAGTAAAACGAATTTTCAATAACAATTGAAAACTTATGATAATCCAAGGCGTGAATCACCCCTAAATATTTTTCCCCATTGAACAATACAACACACATAAATACATATATAAAATATTTGAAAAATGAATTTGTTGGGTCGGTTAATAATATGGTATTTCAACCGTTTAAATTTCAAAGTGTACATTATGTGGGACAAGGGGAATCAAGAGCTAGGAAATATAACAGCAAAAATGAAAGAGGGGGGAGAGGGTGCGAGCGAGATAAAGCGTGATGTGAATGAGATGTAAATGAAAAAATAAACTGGAAGAGAGAAAGGAAAAATAGCCGAAAAACCATTTGGGAATTGTGTAATAAAATCGATTGACACGTGTGTCATTGGCTGGCGCCATTTGGTGTCACTGATGTGTGGATGTGCATGTGCATTCTCCCCCCTTGTATACATATATATGTTCAAAACCATGACGAGGGGTGAATGAATGTGTCTTTGTTGAGGGTTTGAATCGTGCGAACTGGTGCAACCTAACACACATGGACATTACTCTCTTGCTCATTCTTTCTCCCTTCTCGATCAAAGCTCTTTGTGTGTTGTCTGACATACACTTATAACGACTTCTCAGTGGTGATCGTTTAGTCTATCAACTCATTGTCAAATTGTTGCACTATAAGCCACTGCTGCACATGCAGTCCATTGGCCATGTGTTAAATCAAACAGTTACATATCTATTTCTATTATTCACCATTTACATTTCACTCAGTAAAATTGTCAATATACTCCATCAATACGAATTTTATTCCATATGTCGTCTCGTTAGCATTGCACTATATTTGTATAAAGTGACATGTTACGATGACAGCATAAAGTATGGAAAAAGAAATTATATATATATATATATAGGAAGAGTTCATATATAATATATAAAAGCGGGTTGGAATAAAACATTGATATTCAAAGGTATATGGAAGAGACGGAATTGGTGATGCGACCCAGTCGTGCAGACTGTTTTGGCAAGGGAACGATATAGGATCAGAAAATGGAAGAAAAAAAAAAATTGGAACAACTGTCACCTGCATTACAAGTGGAAGAAGGCCTCAATGTATCGCGTGTTTTCCATTCCATCTTTCTGCTACTGCTACATGATCTAGTTTCCTTTTATAAATTTTTATACCCATGAATGTTATCTCTAAATGCCTGACTTGAGGAATAAAAGAAACGTATCCTATACACATTGAATATAAGTCGTTGTCGAGCAGCCCCTTTGTCATCTTTATAGATGAATCCAGTGCGTGCTCGATCGACCGTTAACTTTTCTCTAAACGCATGGATGCCTATAAGAGTTTGAGGATCATCTTATCGTTGTCTTTATGCTTGAATAGACTTTTTAGCTTCTTCACATATATAAATGGCTTGATAATATGTGGTATATTACGTCAATTTTTATATACATCATTGATAAATATGTATATTGATATCTCATACATACATATTCACATTATAATTTATAGTTGATCATTCAAAACGATTGAGTTCGTTGCACCTGATGGTCACTTCTAGATCTTCATTATTTTTTAATTATTATTATTATTTTTGTTATTATTTTTTTTTTTCGTTTTCGTTTGCTGAAGTACGTATAGCTGTTGATGGTCAGGTCTCGTCACACTTTGTATGATAGTGAATATGTGCGGTAGGTTGCGATGGTGGAAAAAAAAAAGAAGCAGGAATAAATCAATGAGACATACTGGTTTAGCGAATGCTGGTTAAGTGCGTGCATGTGCCTTCTTACCACGACATCGTTGTCACATTACAGCCGGTTCTACGCTCCTCCCTTCTTTATATATATATATATATGTGTGTGTTTGTGAATGTGCGTTGTACCTCTTTGGATTGAACATACTCTTCAATGTCTTTTTTCTCGTTTATTCTCCTGGAACGCCATCCGTGATCGCATTCTCGCGCATCGTGTCACTGAGAAGAGATTTTTATTATTGGTCCAGTGTATGGGGCGGAAAATGTATACGTGGATATACAGAAATGAACACATGTATACATTTTACTTTGAAGATTATTATAAAATATATGAAATGAAAAAGTCGTTTTTGCTGAGATGAAGAAATTCAAGAAAAAACATATATGTACTTCCTTATTTGTTTTTTTTTTTTAATCAATCATAAAAATATTTATCTGAAGATGATAAATTGTTTTTTTTTCTTTCTTTTTTCTAGTTTGATAAAATAACGATATGATAGCATTACGTAGTTCTCTCTATTTACTGTCATTTGCAAATTGTATGAAAACTTTTAATTATATATTCGCGCTTGTTATATAGCAAAAGTCTTTGAAGAATAAAAGATAAGATACGTTATGTGTTTTCTTATCGTGTGTGTTTTATATTTGTTTATATTTTATATATATATATATATATATATATATATATATATATATATATATTTATATTTAATTTTTCTAAAAGGTTTGTTGAGATAACAATACACGGTGATATTTACGTGCATTCTCCAAGTGACAGACCAATATACACGTATATACAAATATCGATTGCATACTCGTTACATAGACATTAATCTGTATACATTTTTCCTTCTTGCAGTAGCTTGCAATTTTATCACAATATAATTACAACTATTTAATATCAATTGATAATATCAATAATAATAAATTATTTCATTTTTTATTTTTTTTTATTTTTGTGTTGCAGGTAAGAGAAAAAGAGATCACGAGTTCTACACAACACGTCAATGAGATTAACAGAGACAATGGAGGTGTGGTGCATATGCATTATTTATTTGTGAATAAAAAAATAGTTAGATAGATAGGCAGATATATACATACTTATATAAACATATTTATCCATATATGTGTGTTTATAATAGTGAGACGGTGGGAGAAGTAAAGATAGAAAGAGGTTGAAGCGGCAACGACCGCTTTCAAGGCAGACAATGTTGCGAGTCAGCTCTCGCGGTCGCTTATGTAAGTCAACGCCAGTGAAGACTATCGCATTGCTACGAGTATTTGTCGAGGCTATATATCACTATAGCGAGGGGGAGTGAGAGGGAGGAAGTGATGTAGAGAACATAAAGAAACTTTTATTTAAATTCAGTTATCGTTTACAATCCAGAAGCAATGAAGATTGTATCTTCTTAATTCGAATATTATATACTTATTAGATATTCCTCCAGGCTTCTAATTATTATCAATCATAATTAATAATTTATCGAGATATCGAAGTGCAAATAAATTTTTCAATTGATTCATTATCAGATGGTTGTATCAAGTTTTTTTTACTTCGTCTTCTTTTCGTTTTATAAATTATTTTATTCCGTGAGAATGTATGATAAGAGGTGGGATATTCAAATATATTAAAATCTCGTAAAAGTTTTGAGAATTTACTCTCTTGGGGGGAAAAAAAAAAGAAAATAATAAAATAATAAAATCACCCTTATATATATTTATATTTGTATATTTATGTCAATGATGGTTTTTTTCACGTCATTCTGACAACGACAGAGAGGACTCTCACAAATTTTGATGTTTAGGTCGTGCGTTATATTGAGTGTACTACGCTGTTATGGGTCCCTCATTCACCATAACGGGGTTGGATATTTATATGTAAATTAGAACCTCCAACGGTCGATGGGGTTTGCCGAAGCATAGAAAGGACGAAGGAGTATAAGTGAAGGTTAAAAAAAAATAGAGGAAAGAGATAGAGGATTTTTTTTCTTTATTGTGGAGGTAGGACAGAGTTTTAGGGTGAATGAGAGAGGAGACACCTATATTGTCGTACCGAAGAAGCCATAACTAAACCGAACGCCCAGTCACTATATACTGAGTGAGAAATTTGAAGAGTAAAAGTCATGAACATTTTATTGGTGGGGTCTGAATCAGCGCTGACAAATTATTATTATTTATTTTAGATATTTGTTAAAAAAAAAAAGGAGGAAAGAACAGGATAAAATAGAGTGTAAATATATTTTTCTTTATTTTGTGTTTATAAATATGCCAATTGAAAATTTAAATATTACGGTTGAAGATGTACAGTGATGAAAGGGAAAAACGATGAGTGAATGTTCATGAGCGTTTAATAGAATTTGAATGTCGTTAGTTGAAGTAACTGGGCGTTAAGAAGAGATGAGGGATTGTGCGGAGGGTTTAAAGGGTGTCCGGACTTTATCCCCATTATTGCGACCGGGTGACGACGAGGACAACGATGATGACGAGAAGAAGGGCGTTATATTCCAGTAATCAAGAAGCGAAACCAAATTATATATTAAATGTTTTAGTGTCTGTGTAAGTATATATATTTGACAGTTCACATTTATGTCAACTGGGATACTGAATTAAAAATCAATTTTAACAATTGTTTTAACATCAATCCATTTGTAGCACTTTCATATATTGCGCGCACGGGTGGCACACTGTCATGAAAGGTTATTGTCAATAAAATAATGATGATGTAGAATATGAAACTTTTGGCGCTACTTCAAGTTGAGGAGTATGACGGAAAGTGACATTTACGAGAGTACCATGGCGGTTTTGTGGTATATACTAGCTCACATCTCTCGCTTCAACTTTAGTGTCTGGATGTCTGGGTATGATGGCAAAGCGAAGTAGAACGCTGTGGCAGACGATATACATATATAGAGATGAGTAGGATGAACGAAAGAGGAGTGGATAGAGGTAAAAATGTGTATACCCAACGTGTCAGATTATTACACTCCATCTACTTCTCATATTCCACCACATTCACTCATCTTTCGCCACTTTTTTGAATTGATGTAGTGTAAAATGGTAGCAGAGCTCCCATTTTAATAAAGGTGTCTAATGCAAAAATAAAATTTCTTTTCTTTTCGATGATGGGAAAATTATTAATTCATTTTCTTTTCTGTATTCTCGTCAACGTTAATTATCCGTGTACCTGAAAATGAAAAGAAATTTGTGTTTACGTTGGAATTCATAGTTTATCGAATGTCTATCGATAGATGTCGAATTTTTTTTGTGAAGAAAAAAACCTAAAGCGGCAGAGAAAAAAAACGTGACATTTTTAAATGGTATATTTGTGTTTTTATGAATGAATTAATAAAACTTGAAATTAATTCTTTCACGAAGACAAGGGTGCGCCTTGTCGACTGAATTTATTCTTCAAATATTTCTTTATTATTAGCACGATATTTTAAAAAAAAACATATATATATATATATATGAATATATTGGCCATTGTATTATGGTGTCACCATCAATGACAGACGTTGACAACGTTGGCATTTGCTTTCATCGATTATGCATTCAGATTTATATTTATGAACTGTATCTTGGGTGAAGGAGTCACACGACAGAAAATAGAATGGATGAGGATGATATATACAGTGCAAGGACTTACTATGTATGACAGGGAACGAGAAGAAAAAAAAAATAAAAATTTGGATTTATGCAGTGATATGTATCATGTTCTAATAACGAAATGCTGTCATAAACATTTTTCAAGTTGGATGAGACAGGTCTCGTGTACAGACAACATCGTTCAGGCGTGGCCTCAAAAGCTGTTTGAACATTGTCCATGCACTTATACATGTATACATTGTATACATCACATGCACATCTTAATGCCTGTTTGCAATCCCGCCATTGTCATTTGTATTATCATTATTCTTATTTAACAAAATGGGAAAAATATATATATATTTTTTTCACATATATCACATATTTTACTGCGAGTTGAATATTGTGAATTTAATTATAGACATTGCGTCTTTCATATTGCGTTGTGTGATTAAATTTTATATTTCTTTGCAAAATTAACTTGATAGAAATATAAATAAATAATGATCAAAATGGAAAAGTAATAAAATGAATAAAAAATAAATAATGGTATGTTTAAACAAACTCATTAGGTTGTATTTTTTTTTTTCATCACCATGAGCTTTGTGGATAAATCATTCGTGGAAATAAATATCTACCTATATGGATACGATTCTGATAAACGAAATAAAAAAAAATACATAAAATAAATAAATAAAAAATTCACCGAGGAGAGAAAGAGTGAGTAAAAAAAAAAGGATGTCGCGCGCAGTGTGGCAATATGCGTATATATATACATATACACATATATATATATGTATATATAAAAAGTGTACAAAGAGAGATGCCCGGCAGCATGTGGGTCACGCGAGAGACGAGAGTCTGCAAGAGGTCTGTGAGGTCGGTGAATAAATTTTGCCAATAATAAAAACCAAAGACGTGTGCGGCCCAAAGAAGAAGAGAGTAATAGCGTATGGGGCAACTGATAAAGAAGACAGAGAGGAAAAGCTATCCAGCACCTATTGCAGAATGAAGAGAAAAAAAACACATGACAGCAGCTGAAGTACTGTAAGAATAAACTGAGAAGGAAGAAAAGAGGGAGTTGTATATATATATATATATATATAGATGACAAAGTTCGAGCCTTTCCAGACGAGTTTTTCGCGCCACCATATAAGCCAGACGAGAGTTCTTTCACTTCGTCGTGGGAAGAAAACCGTTTTGCTCTCCATGTTGAATTGTAACGTCACGAGGGAACGAGACGACCCATCATCGCCGTTTAAATACACACGTATAACTATGTATGCCTCCTTCGTGACCGCTTTCGTGTGTATCAGAGCATTTCCATTCACATTGAATGGTATTTATATTTATTTGTATATTGTATATACATACATGAAGAATATCCTGGCCAATTATCCTGATTTCTATGCCAACAAACTCCAATGTATATATGGCGCACTATTTAATAGATTGCAAACGATATACCTCGTCAATGTCTGGAGTGCAACCGGATAATTGACTGGTATCTATAACCGACAGACGGAATAGAAAGTCCATCGTCATGCCGATATATATATATATATATATATATATA